>PVIH01006326.1:0-112474 GCA_004025045.1 Sigmodon hispidus | reverse complement strand
ATCATCATCATCATCATCTTCATCATCCTCATCATCTTCATCGTCATCTTCATCATCCTCGTCCAGTTTTACTTTTTTCTGTGGAACTTTGTTACCACCTCCAGGAGCAGATCGCTTTCCAGACATACTTAAGAGTTTTACATCCTCCTCATCTTCATCTTCTGACTCTGCATCTTCCTCTACAGCTACTAAGTGCTGTTCACTAATGTGCAATGGCCCTGAACCACACTTCAACCGCAAGACCACAGGTGGTGTAATTTCAAAGCCCCCAAGAGAAACTGTTGGTTGTACAGACATTTTTCAACGTTGCCAGTGTTACTTTAATTGGACTGCCTTCATAGTTCATTGCCTCTGCGATGTGTAATTCATCTTTTGCCCCTGCCCCTAAACTGACCGTTCTTAGTGATAACTGGTGCTCATTCTCATCATTATCCACCTTAAAGTGATAATCCTTGTCAGCTTTCAGTTCACAACTGAAAAGGTAGTTCTGAGGCCTAAGAGGGCTCATGTCCATATCCATCGAGTCTTTCATGAGGTGGGAAGGCGAACTCCGGCGTTAGAGAAGTCGGACGGAGGAAGCTGCCTGCTGCTCCTGAGAACAGACACGCAGGACGGAATCACGCCAAGCGAGCTTTTTCTTTTTATTTCCACAGAAAATGAAAGGTTTTTGGATTCATTCTGGGTTAAGAAAAACCATATTTGATTGAGGAAAACTCCCTGAAAAGTCTCTGATGGAAATAGATAGCCCAGATGATCCAGAATTTCAGAGCACCTTTGTTGTAGTTTCCTCTGAATTCTGCATCTAGAATAGCTTCAAGGAGACTGGCTGAGATGACCCAGCCTAACAAATTACTCCACTAAAGACTTGTCCATAATTTTCTTTGGATCCCCATAAGATTACCAGAGCCTCCAGTCAGCAGGAAGTAGTCTAGAGAACTACACTCACATTCCCAAAAAATGGATTATGGATATTTGTCTTTGTTTACAGTGTTGGTTACAAGTTTTTACAGATAATGGTGAGGATAACAACTGTACAAAGGAAATTAGGTTTAGAGTTCTTGTTTTTAAAAGAAAAGAAGGGAAATGATGTGGGATTATATTCCTGTACATTGTAAATATTTGTTCCTCCTATTAGTTTAATAAAATGCTGATTGGTAAGAAGGCAGACAGGAAGTGTGGGTGGGGCTACCAGACTAAGAAAACTCTGGGAAGAAGAAGAGCAGTGCAATGATACCAGGGAGATGCAGAGGAAAGAAGACAAAATGCTGCTCTGAGAAAAGGTATAAGCCTCTTGGCTAATCATGGGTTAGTTTAAGAGTAAGATTTAGCAAGTAATATGCCTGGGCCATAGGCCAAAAAACATGTAATTAATATAAGACTTTGTGTGATTATTTAGGACTGTTGGTCTGGACCTGGGGCTGGACAGACCAGAAACTTTTACTACAGGTATACAGAATAGAGAAAGATAAAGGCCCAGAGGCAAAATGTATATGGGACAATTTAAGTTAAGAAAATCTGACTAGAAACAAGCCAAGTAAAGGCCGAGCATTCATAAGAAAAAAATAAACCTTCACATGATTTATTTGGAAGTTGGGTAGCAGGCCCCAAAAGAGAAAAGAGTAAAAAGAGTTTAAAAAATAAAATTACAACATGTGCTCTTCTGCCTCTAGGCTTCTGGTGAAATATTGAATTTTCATTATTTTGCTAATCATGGCCATGATGTTTTATATCACACCAACAGAAAAGTAACTAATATAGTGTGCATACATATGTTCATGTGTGTGAATATGTGTATAAATGTTTGTGTATATTCATATGTGCTGGAGTATGTGTCTATACTTACATGTAAATGTGTGGATCTTGGTGTTTGTAATGCATATGTATATTCCTGTGCTTCTGTGCATGCACACTAGCATACGTTTGTGTGCATGCCCATGTGCACATGTATGTGTATGTTCATTTGCACCCAGGAGGTAGAAGCAGGAGAACTGGGAGTTCTCAGTCAGCCTGAGCTAAATGGTGACTTCAAAGCCATACTGGGATGCATGAGACCTTGCTTCAAAAAAACAATAAATCAGGATGGTCCCACCTGAGAGACTGAACTCTGAAATGATGGCTCTGATCAGATATCTCAGATTTTAAATTCCAAATCCCTGACCACTGCAAATACACCCAAATTGGAGAAGAAAAATAAAATCCTCTGAAGAGAAAGTAGACACAAAGCCCTATGTCTAACCAAGAAGCTTTTGCTATTGATACCTGCTGATGTGGAGAAAATCAGTTTTCTCCAATGGAGTGTTACTGGGTATATTAACCACACTTCAGTCAAGCCCTATGTTCAGGAGTATTTATCTAGCCAACCCAAAATGGATTTCATGGTGTGTGTATGTGTGTGTTTTGTGTGTGTGTGTGTGTGTGTGTGTGTGTGTGTGTGTGTGTGACAGAGAGAGAGAGAGAGAGAGAGAGAGAGAGAGAGAGAGAGAGACACCAGACTCTGACTCCAGCATCCTGACTCCAGAGGCTCCATTTCACATCTGCTGTCACAGTAACAGAAAGCAAACGTCAAGACCCAGCTTAAGGACACTTGACCCAAGTGAAGGAGCAAGCTATGGTAAGGGGAGGCCACCATTGTAGGCAGAGCCCCTAAGGGGGCCACAGACTCCATGGTGGAGGCCCTGAAGCAGAGCACACCAAATGTGCCTAAGGAACAGCAGAGACCAGAGCAGGCAGGGAGACTGAAGCAGGGAGGAAGCTGGGCCCAGTGGGCATTGGACCTTGTGACCTGCAGTTAAAAATCTCTTTAAGTCAGGTAGTAGCCACAGGGTCCCCTGAGCAGAGCAAAGACAAAGGCCTTACATTCCCAAAGAGTTCCTGAGTTTTTAAAATACAATTTTATGTGGGGTGGGGGCAGGGCCAAGGAGACCAACTGTCAGACAAGAGCCACAGGAAGCACAGAGACGTCACGAGACATTCCAAGCATGGCTGACTGACAGTGAGGCCAGATGCCAGCAAAGCAGAAGAGGCCTGACAGTGACCAAAGTACACCTGCTAAAGCTGACAAGAAAGTAAAGGGAGGTGGCCTCCCAAGGGCCAGCAAGGCTGAGGCCACAGGTGTACAGACAACTGTACGGCAGATTTCTCTCCAGGCTTCTGTGATAGATTCCTGCTGGTGGGTCTGTGGATGCAAAAGAGTACTAGACTCCACGGGGTATTCATGCCAATGAGCCTTCGAGATGCCAAGGAGGGAGAAGCAGAAGAACCCCAAGGTTAGGCCATAGAGAGTGACTGGTTGTAATCTGAGGATGATGAGGAACAGGATTTTGCCCAATATGGTGGTTGACCAGATGTCCATTAAGGATGGAGTAATACAGCCTTGAGAAGAAAGTGTTCTGGCACATATGACATACATACGAAAACTAAGGATGCTATGCTAGTATGATAAGATAGTGATAAAAGAATGAAGATGACATGATTTCACTAAAATGAGGCAGTCAAATCAGAGACAGAAAGTGGAGTGAGAACTTCTAGCAGGGGAGTGGGGCAACCTTAGTCTTTTCCTTGGAGCAAGTCAAAGCTCTCAAGTGAGCAGCATTGTTTGCAGAGGGGTGTATAGTGTATGTACACAACATGTGAGGTTAGGGCCCCAGTTTGCCAAGTGCATTGTTAGGAAGGAGGAATATGTGGATATCCAGGTTGCTAAATTATTTCCTGTGTTTGTGTGCCTCAATTGACTGGCCCCGAAGCTCCTGGCCTGGAAACATGAGCTACACTACCTCTTTCTCTCTCTCCCTCTCAGGGCCCACAGAGCCTAGCCCCACAAAGTAGGTTGGTATGTTCTCCTAGGAATGCTTAGGGAGTTATGAGGGTCCTTCAGGGTCTGGGCTCTGCACAGCTCTGAACAAACTCAGCTACTAGAGTAGGCCATCCCCATTCCATCAAGCTCAGAGTCTGTTCTGTGAACACAGGATGGCCTCTTTAGAGCAGAAGGGCATTCTGGCCCAGCTGCTCAGAGCTGGAATCAGGATAATCCTACTGAGGTCACCCCACTCCTGCACCAGCCCTTCCTCTGGCAAAAAAGAAGGGATTAGAGAAGAATTCAAAGGATTAGAGGGAGGTGCTTGCTCACTGCCTCTCCCTCTGGACAGCCAGCAGCAGAGCCTCTGATCACCTGGGGCTGCCCCTCTGCTGCTGCAGCTGGAGACAAAGCCTTTTACTTGGGACCAACCAGTGGACAGAATACTTCCACGCCCAGGGATCTCTGTGTTAGCAAGTGCACTCACAAAAGAGACTCCGTCTTCTCCTTCCCTGTTCCCAGTGGAAGCACCATGCCAAGATGCCCCACTTTGCCCTCCATCCACAACTGGGACTCCTATGGACGATGGCCAGCAGTCTGGACCTTTCTGAGGAAGATGCCAGTCATCGTGTGTCTGCTGCTTTTGGACACCTCCCTGCTTACTGTCAGAGGCCAGACCAGAATTCCTCTGGAAACGTGAGCCTTGTGTTAGACCCTACCCTAAAAAACCCTCCTCATGGCCTTCTCCCTCTGGCCAACTGTCCTGTCTCTGCCAGACTCTTCCCTTCCTGATTCATGTCTTCCTCAGATCCTTACTGGTTTGGAGTCCACCTGCTCCTATCTTCTGGCTTTGTGTGGTTCATGTCAGGGCTTGACAAGGGTATAGGCATTTATCAGGGAGACTAACTGCATGAGAGGGTGGTCTTGGGCTGCAGTGGTTCACAAGTGACTGCTGTGGCTCCTGGGAACTCATAGGTGATCTGTGCACGGACACAGTAAATGGACAGGCAAGATGGTGCCTATAAACAGCAGGTCCTTGTCTATGAAATCAGGATGCTGACTTGCAATGCTGTCATTCGTCCTATGCCTCTCTTTCTCCTTTAAGGCTGGCATTGTAAAGAATGGGCACCCACTATTTACATCTGATACAATCTCCCTGAGTGTTTCTTCTTTAGTCTGGAACATTCCAGATGCTAAAGGGAGCTGAGGGTCCTAGACCGACTCCTTATAGTTCACATCTGAACCTAACTGCCGGAGCCTAACTGACAGGACAGAGGTCTATGCAAGCAGTGTTTGTGTTTGGGAAGAGTGGACTGGACCTCCATGACACTGGGTGACTCCTCCTTGCTCTGCTCAGCACTGTACTGATGATGCCTTCCACCCTGGCAGTCCCTTGGGGAGGGAGCTAATACCATTCTCCAAGCGCACTGGCCCACAGATGAAAGTGCTGGAATTCATGCTGCTGACCCAGCCTGGCTTTTGAGACATCCCTGCAGCCTTGCATAAGCTGAGCAGTCTTTATCTCAGAAGGCAGGTTCCAGAACGGCAAGGGGCCAAGAAAAAATGACTGGCATCCAGGGATGCCATCTACAAGGAAACCTGAAAAGCAGCATGGGATAGCTACCTCACAAAGCCCTGCTGCTGCTTTCCTGTCCCAGGAGGCCAGGGCTCTGCTCCCCACTCTGCTCCCTCTCTCGCCATGTCCTATGTAGTCCTCACCTCTGTCCTATTGAGCCTCCCACTCAGACATTGCCATCTGCTTTCCACATAATTCTACACAAGGATGTCAAAAGCCTCCTGGTGACTGATCCTGGAGATTGTAACCTCCATATCATCTTGTTGCTTAAGATGCTCCCCTTTTCTCTTGATACTCCACACCTTAGTTTCTGGAACACAATGACTGGCTTCCCATGGGCTCCTGAGTGATTTCTTTTCTACCTTCAAGAGACCCTTGCCATCTGCATAACCTGAAACTGCAGGTATACCACAGCCTGCCATCATAAACTAACCCATCCTACGCAATTTTGTTGCCAAGAGTCCATTTGCTATCAGTGTCTCAATCCTATTCATGCCATAATGGCTCCACTCAGTCTCTTAACTGTCACACACTTTTTTTTATTATCATGAATAAAGTCATATTTTTTATCCATGTATCCCCTTGTTCAGATTCCCTTCCCCCTCCTGCCCCTCTCAGTCACTCACTCTTCTCCCCATCACTTTATCTCCTCCTCAGTAAGGGCAGAAGGTCCCAAGGTCCCAAGGAGGCTTAGTTCAGCATCCACTCCAGGCAGATTCGATTTCGTCACCCCAACATCAAGACTGGGTCAGGTGTTCCTCTGGAGGGAGTGGGCTCCAAGGCAGCGGTCCAAGGTGTTTCAGATACCAAGCTGTTCAGTGGTTGTGGTTTGCACCTTGGACATGCTTAGCTTTTTGTTTAAAGTACACTAATGAGTGAGTACATCCCCTGCTTATCTTTCTGGGTTTGTGATACCTCCCTCAGGAGGATATTCTCCAAATCCATCCATTTGCATGTAAATTTTAGGATATCATTTTTTCTTACTGCTGAGTAGTACTCCATTGTGTAGCTGTACCACAGTTTGTTAATCCATTCTTCAGTTGAGGGACATCTAGGTTGTTTCCAGGTTCTTGCTATTACAAATAATGCTGCTGTGAACATAGATGAGCTAATGCCTTTGGAGTATGACTGTGCTTCATTAGGGTATACACCCAGAAGTGGTATTGCTGGGTCCTTGGGGAGATTGATTCTCAATTTTCTGAGAAACCGCCATACTGCGTTCCAAAGTGGCTGAACAAGCTTACACTCCCAACAACAATGGAGGAGTGTTCCCTTTGCTCCGTACCCTCTCCAGCATAAGCTGTCATCTGTGTCTTTTGTCTTAGCCAATCTGATAGGTGTAAGGTGGTATCTCAAATTTGTTTTGATTTGCATTTCTCTGATGACTAAAGATGCCGAGCACTTTTTCAAGTGCCTTTCAGCCATTTGTAATTCTTCTGCTGAGAATTCCCTTTATAATTCTGAACCCCATTTTTTGATTTGGTTATTCAAGGTTTTGGGTTCTTGAGTTCTCTGTATATTTTAGAGATCAGTCCTCTGTCACTTGTAGGGTTGGTGAAAATCTTTTCCCAATCTGTACACTGTCATTTTGTCTTATTGACTGTGTCCTTGGCTTTACAGAAGCTTCTCAGTTTCAGGAGGTCCCACTTATTGATTGTTGTTCTTAGTGTCTGTGCTACTGGTGTTATATTTAGGAAGTGCTCACCTGTGCCAATTCATTGGAGGGGGTTTCCTACTTTCTTTTCTATCAGGTTCAGTGTAGCTGTGTTTATGTTGAGGTCTTTGATACACTAGAATTTGAGTTTTGTGCAGGGTGATAGGGTTGAATCTATTTGCATTTTTCTACACACTACCATCCAGCTATGCCAACATCATTTGTTAAAGATACTATCTTTTTTCCGTTGAATATTTTGGGCCTCTTTGTAAAAGATCAGGTGTTCATAGGTGTTTGGGTTAATGTCTGGATCCTCAATTCGATTCCATTGATCCAGAAGTCTGTTTTTATGCCAGTACCAAGCTGTTTTTACTACGGTAGCTCTAGGTATAACTTGAAGTCAGGGATGGTGATGCCTCCTGAGGTTCTTTTGTTGAGCAAAATTGTTTCGGCTATCCTGGCTTTCCTGTTATTCCAAATAAAATTGATTATTGTTCTTTCAATGTCTAAAAAACTGTGTTGGGATTTTGATGGGAAGTGCATTGAATCTGTAGATTGCTTTTGGTAGAATTGCCATTTTTACTATGTTGATCCTACCTACCCAGGAATAAGGAGGATCTTTCCATTTTCTGATATCCTCTTCAATTTCTTTCTTCAGTGATTTAAAATTTTTATCAAATAGATCTGTTACTTCTCTGGTTATAGTTACTCCAAGGTATTTGATGCTATTTGCAGCTATTATGAAGGGTGATGTTTCCCTTATTTCTTTTTCAGATCATTTGTTTTTAGTATTTAAGGGGGGGCTACTAATTTCTTTGAGTTAATCTTGTATCCTGCTACCTTGCTGAGCATGTTTATTAGCTGTAGAAGTTCCCTGGTAGAATGTTGTGGATCATTTATGTATACTATCATATCATCTGCAAATAAAGATAGTTTTGCTTTTTCTTTTCCAATTTGTATCCCCTTAATCTCTTTTTGTTCTCTTATTGCTTTAGCTAAAACTTCGAGAAATGTATTGAATAGATAAGGAGAGAGAGGACATCTTTGTCTAGTTCTTGATTTTAGTGAGATTGCCTTGAGTTTTTCTCCATTAAGTTTGATGCTGGCGGTTGTCTTCTTGTAAATCACCTTTATTATATTTAGATATTTTCCCTGTATTCCTGATCTCTAAAGGAGTGTTGGATTTTGTCAAAGGCTTTTTCAGTGTCTAAGAATATGATCATGTGTTTTTTTTTCCTTCAGTTTGTTTATATGCTGGATGACATTTACATTTTTTTGTATGTTGAACCAACTTTGCATTTCTGGGATGAAGCCTACTTGATCATGGTGGATGATATTTTTTATATGCTGTTGTATACAGTTTGCCAGAATTTTGTTGAGAATTTTAGCATTAATATTCATGAGGGAAATTGGTCTGTAATTCTCCTTTGTTACATCTTTGAGTGGCTTGGATATTAGGGTAATTGTGGCCTCATAAAAAGAGTTTGGCAATGTTTCTACTGTGTGAAACATTTTGAGGAGTATTGGTGATAGTTCTTCTTTGAATGTCTGGTAGAATTCTGCACTGAAACCATCTGGACCTGGGCTTTTTTTTTTCTTGGGAGGCTTTTAATGACAGCTTCAATTTCATTTAGGGTTATAGGTCTGTTTAGGTATTTAATCTGATCTTGATTTAATGTTGGTAAATGGTACCTGTGCAAAAGGCTGTCTATTTCTTCTAGGTTTTCCATTTTTTGTGGAGTATAGGTTTTCAAGGTATGACCTGATAATTCTCTGGATTTCCTGGGGGTCTGTTGTTATGTCCCCATTTTTATTTCTGATTTTATTGATTTAGATTCTCTCTCTCTCTTTCTCTGCTTTTTGATTAGTTTGGATAAGGGTTTATTTATTTTGTTGACTTTCTTAAAGGACCAACTCTTTGATTAATTGATTCTTTGTATTGTTCTTTTTGTTTCAATTGTATTGATTTTAGCTCTAAGTTTGATTATTTCCTGCCGTCTACTCCTTCTAGGTGAGTTTGTTTCTAATTGTTCTAGGACCCTCAGCTGTGCTGCTAGTTCTCTAGTGTGGGATTTTTCTAGGTTTTTCATATAGGCATCTAGTGCTATGAATTTTCCTCTTCAGACTGCTTTCATTGTGTTCCACAAGTTTGGGTAAGTTGTGGACTCATTTTCATTGAATTCTAGGAAGTCTTGGATTTCTTTCTTAATTTCTTCCTTGACCCAGAGGTGGTTCAGCAGAGTGATGTTTAGTTTCCATGAGTTAGTAGGCTTTCTGTTATTTTTGATGTTGTTGAACTCTAACTATAGGCCCTGGTGGTCTGATATGATACAAGGGATTATTTCCATATTTGCTTTATGACCAATTATGTGGTCAATTTTAGAGAAAGTTTCAAGTGGTGCTGAGAAATAAGTATATTTCTTTGCATTTGGGTGGAAGCTTCTGTAAATATCTATTAAATCCATTTGCATCATAACCTCTGTTAGACTCCTTATTTCTCTGTTGAGTCTCTCTCTGATTAACCTATTCTAAGATGAAAGTGGGGTACTAAAATCTCCCACTATTAGAGTATGAGAACTGATGTGGGATTTGAGCTTTAGTAACGTTTCTTTTACATACATAGGTGGCCTTATATTAGGGGCATAAATATTCAGGATTGAAATCTCATCTTGATCAGTTTTCCCTGAGATGAATAAGTAATGTCCATCCTGGTCTCTTTTAATTTATTTTAGTTTGAAGTCTACCTTGTTAGATATTGGCAACCCCAGCTTGTTTCTTAGGGCCATTTGCTTGGAAAGCCTTTTCCCAACCCTTTACTCTGAGCCTGTGTCTGTCTTTAAGGTTGAGGTGCGTTTCTTGTATGCAGCAGAAGGATGGCTTCTATTTTTGTATCCATTGTGTTAGTGTGTGTCTTTTTGTAGGTGAATTGAGTCCATTGTTATTAAGGGATATTAGTGACCACTGATTGATATTTCCTGTCATTTTTGGTGGTAGCTTGTATGTATTTTCTTTCTCTATGCTTTTCTTTTGTGGGATTATTGATTGTGGTTTCATGGGTGTGTCTGGGATCTTTAGGTTGGAGTTTTCCCTCTAATGCTTTCTGATGGGCTGGATTTGTAAATAGGTATCGTTTAGGTCTGTCTTTGTCATGAAATATCTTGTTTACTCCATCTATGGTCATTGATAGTTTTGCTGGGTACAGTAGTCTAGATTGGCGGCCATGCTCTTTTAGTGTCTGTATAACTCCTGACCAAGGCCTTCTTGCTTTCATTGTTTCCATTAAATAGTCAGGTGTTATTCTGATGGGTCTGCCTTTATGAGTAAGCTGGTCTTTTTCTTTTGCAGCTCTTAAATTTTTGTCTTTGTTCTGTATGTTTTGTTGCTTGATTATTATATTGCAAACGGACTTTTTGGGGGGTTCAAATCTATTTGGTGTTCTGTAAGCTTCTTGTATCTTTATAGGCATTTCTTTCTTTAGGTTGGGAAAGTTTTCTTCATTGATTTTATTGAATATATTATCTGTGCCTTTGAGTTGGTATTCTTCTCCTATTTCTATTCCTATTATTCTCAGGTTAGATCTTTTCATGGTGTCCAAATTTCCTGAATCTTTTCTGTTATGACTTTTTTGGTTTTCATTGACTGATGTATCTATTTCCACTACTGAGTCTTCCACTCCAGAGATTCTCTCTTCCATCTCTTGGATTCTGTTGGTTATTCTTGTATCTGTAGTTCCAGCTCTTTTCTTCAAATTTTCTATTTCTACCTTTGCCTCTTTTTGTGCCCTTTTTATTGCTTCTATTTCACTTTTTAGTTCCTGGAATATTTCTTTCATTTTTTTGATTTTCTTTCAAGGATTTGTTAATCTCTTCCAAATTTTTGTTTGTATTTTCTATTTCTTTAAGAGAATTTTTATATTCTCTTTTAAGGCTTCAATAATCTTCATAAATGTGTTTTTGATGTTTCCTTCTGTTTCCTCTTCATTGCTCTGTTCAGGTCTTGTAGTTGTAGAACCACCAGTTTCTTACGGTGTTGCCTTGTTATTCTT
Source organism: Sigmodon hispidus (assembly GCA_004025045.1). Classification (NCBI taxonomy): domain Eukaryota; kingdom Metazoa; phylum Chordata; class Mammalia; order Rodentia; family Cricetidae; genus Sigmodon; species Sigmodon hispidus. Next base: position 101,406 of record PVIH01006326.1, on the reverse strand, counting down.
TATATTGCTATATGTATTCTTGCACTGGCGTCTGCCCATGGCTTCAGTCTTTCACAATTAGACAGTTACTAGTCAGTTGTGGCTAGAGGGCTTATGTGTCTCTTGTCTGGTCTGAGCAAGGATTCTGTTCACTCTCTGACTCTGTTCTGAACAGGGGACTGAGTTTCAAAGGCCTCAGTCCTGTTTGATGACGTAGTTTGCCCTGGATAAGGGGCCCAGCTGGGCAAGGTCTCTTCTTTTAAGGGTCACTAGAGGAGGACCCTCACAGCTAAATCCTAGGGCTTGTCTGCTGGCAAGAGTCTGAGATCAGACCCTCAGGTGTAACCCTGATCCTGGAGAGGAATTCTCAGGACGGGTGGCCCAGGAGCTAGAATCCACTCACTTCTAACTTCGCTCTGGACAGGGATCTTGGATTCAAAGTCCTCAGTCCTTGTCTGATTACGCAGTTCACCCTGGAGATGGGGCCCAGCCAGGCAAGGTAGAGGTCCATGCAGAAGGCCCCTCACAACTAAAGGGCCTGTCACCTGTCACACTGTTATATTCAATGCCTTGCACACTTCTTCCTGAGCATCATGGGGACTTGTCTAGGATGTGGTGTTTTTGTGACTCCTAACGTTAAGGAGTGTGCAACTTACCTTGAGTCAGGAGGTATTGTGGGGATAGTATGACATGCTGTCAGACCTCAGTAAGTGCCAGTGCAAGTGGATGCTGCCTGCTGACCTTAGAGGAACCACAGTCAGTCAGGCTACATGTATTACCTTTCTCTGTCCTTGATTCACTCAGGCCATCTTCCTCACATTTCCAGCATGCTCAACAAGCCAAGCTGGAGGCCTTGATGTCCTTTTGCACTCCTCCAAACTCTCTACCTAAAATTCTCTTCCAAATCTCCTCACCAGGCCAATGTCCTTTTCACTGTAGATGTTGAACTCAGATCCCACCTCCTCCACTTCTTCCCTCTCCATCATTACCATCCTCCTCCAAAGAAGTACCACTCTACACCACGGGAAGGCACATTCCTAATAGTACATGACTATTGTGGGGATAGTATGACATGCTGTCAGACCTCAGTAAGTGCCAGTGCAAGTGGATGCTGCCTGCTGACCTTAGAGGAACCACAGTCGGTCTGACTGCATGGCCCCAAGAGAACCTGGAAGTCCACCTTCTAGGAAGGAAGGAGGTGTCAGGGTCCCAGGAAGGCTACACTTCTAGCCTGCCCTACACCAGATAGGCACTTGGAGTCATGTTGTCCTGGCTCCACTACCTGAGGGTTCAACAGGTCAGTGTCCTATGGTCTTGAGTAGACACATATAATGGACTGATTATTGAGATGTACAGTTTGGCTTGGGAAGTTGCAGATTGGTTCAGGACTTTCCCCTATGATCTGGACATCCATAGACTCTTTCTTCTCCTTCCTTGCTCACCAGTAGGTCCTTGAGACCATGAGATTAGAACTCACTCTGAGCCCATCAGCTCTGTGGCTTTCTGAAGCCAGGCAGGTTGTGTGTGCCATACCCTGGAACAACCAGAGTTTCCCACCCTGGCCAGGCTGCAATTTAGGGGGATAGGAGCTGTCCTAGTTTACTTCCTATCATTATGATAAACAGTATAACAAAAACAACTTAAGGTAGGAAACAGTAGATCACAATTCCAAGTTACAGTGTTGTGCCCTGATCATGAGCCCCCAAAGAGACCACCAGAGATGCAAACTCTCCAAAATGCAAAAGCAAGGTTTATTGAAAAGAAATACAAGCGGCAACAGGGACCCTGTCAAGCAAACCGTTGTAGCAGAAGCCAGAGGAGGTACCCACCCCTCTGCAAACTGCGTTTTTAAAGGCAAAACCCACAAAGCTACACATCAATTAGGGGTTTCAGTATGGATATAATTCTGATTAGCTCATTTTGTTTTGTCTTGTTTTTGTTTTGTTTGGGGGACTGTCCAGAACTCCTTTGTTATCTTAGCTGGCTGTTTGTCAAACCTTTTTTAATAGACTATCTCTTGTGCTGGGAGATTCTGTGGTTAGTCAGTTGCTATCAGATGGCCCTAGTCTGTCTCCTGTGTTGAGACATTCTGAATTTGTACTTTGTACTCAGTAGTTCTGAGAATTTGAAACTCAGGCCTGTTTTAAGATAATGTTAGGAGCTTGCTTAAAATGGAGATACTTCCCTGGTTCTTTAAGAGTCCACCATAGCTGGGAAGGCTAGGTAGCAGAAACTGAAACAGTTAATTAATCACATCCATAGTTAGCAGAAAAAAGCAAATGTAAGCATGTTTCCTTGCTTTCTAACTCATGCACTGCTTGATTTTTCTAGTTTTATACAGTTCAGGACTTATCCCTAGGGAATGGTGCTATTCACAGTGGGCTGGATCTTCCCAGATCAATTAGTTAAGACAGTCCCCCACAGACACACCCACAGCCCAATGCAAAGTAGACAGTCCCTTATTGAGACTCTTCCTGGTTGGTTCTAGGTTGTGTCAAATTGACAAAGCTAACATCACAGGAATGATGGTATTGGTCAGTGTGTGTGGGGGGAGTGTCTGTGGATTATAAGTGTGTCTATGTGTGAGATGCCTGTTTTGCATGTACATGATGCTGCTGTCATCTTTGAGGATCTGGCATCTGATCATGATGAGAACGTACACATAGGCTTTCCTCTCCTGCAGAGTGAAGCTGTGGGCCGATACCTTTGGCAGGAATCTGTACAACACAGTGACCACATACTCAGGCTCGCTCTTACTGCAGAAGGTCAGTGACTTCTCCCAGGGAGTCCTAGCATGGTCAGAGAGCCTCTTCCTGAGTAGGGATAGAGCTCCCAGCATCAGAGCTGTAAGGGGCCTGAGAGAAAGTCTCTGTCAATCTTATCATATTCAGCTGGGGCCCCAGAAGGCGCCACTCCTAGGCCTCAGATCCAGAGCATTCTGTTCATTCAGAGCTTGGGAGGCCAAGGACAAGATTCAACCTGCAAGGGGTTTATTGTGTGGGTAGTGGAGACCAGAAAGCAGATCAGAGTATGTCCCCAGGGGTGGGGACAGGAGAGACAGCAGACAGCCTAGCAGTGCCAGCTCCAAGTGGCAGGTATCAATTTCATCTCTGCAGGCAGAGCAGTTCCAGAGGACCCAGAACCCAGGCTGTGCCCAGGGATGCTGCATCCCACGCACCCAGACAAGCTGAGCCTATGCCTGGCTCCCAGCAGGAGTGGGCCTGCTGCCCTTGTTAATCAAGTGCCCAAGTGCAGAGCTACAGATGGCCTATGCTCTGCCAGCTCATGAGCTGGCATCTTTTTCTGGGACCTTACTCCCTGGACATGCTCACAGGGCCTTGCCTTCTGTTAGCACCATAACTTAAGAAATGATGGCAGGCTTTAATTCAAATTTCTGGAGCATCTTCTCCATCTTGCAAATGATGAGATCCTCAGCTTTTATGCCAGCCCTGAGCACACTGCCACCCTCCCTCATCTCCTTTGTGCTACAGAAAGTGGGAGGAACCAGGGTGGACCCTGCAGGCTGTCACGGGCTTAAGGCTCCAGGAGCCTCCACAACCGCCCATTCTGATGCAAACAATGGTTTGTTTGATTTTTTTTGTTTGAACCCTGCAGCCCCAGGTGAGGAGGACAAGGAGGCAGTGTGTAGTCAGTGTGTCTATGCATCCTACAGCACTGTCAAAAGCTGTAGATGCAGCACATCTTACAGAGGAGGACACTGAGTACCTTGCCTAAGATCACAGGGCCAGCAGGTTACAGGGCTGGTCAAGAGTCATTGCTGACTCACTGAGGATTGTCCCTGGGCAGATAGGAATTTGAAGCAGGTCCCTAGTCTCCACTAGGCTCACCAGCACCACTATTGGAACTGCTGCTCTGGATCCCTCAGTAGGATGCAGGGGATGTGATATTTTGGGGAGGGGGCAAAGGTGAATGGACATTGAGGCTGCTTCTCAGCCACCTTCACAGTAGGTGTCAGGGAAGGACTACACAGAGCAAGGACTCTTGTCTCCCCAGTGTCCAAGCTTCCCAGCTCACTGACACTGACTGGTGTCAAGTTTAACTGCTGCCCAAGTGTCAGGTAACCCCATTGGGAATAATAATTTCCATGTGTCTAGAGTCCTGAACATAGGGCATTAGACGGCAGGCAGCGTAAGACTGTGATTAGAAGGGCATGGGTGGGTACTCTAGGGGAGCTGGTAGAGTTTTCGGGCGAGAATGTCCCTGGTGCACTCAAGTACACTTCTTTGCACTTTGCCCTGCCCAGAAGTACAAGGATGCAGAACCCAGTCTGAAGATCAAAGAGGTGGATGGCTTGGAGCTGGTGAAGAAGTTCTCGGAGGACATGGAAACCATGCTTAGGAGGAAAGTCGAGGCTGTTAAGGTGCTACTGCCCATCGCCCAACATGGGCTTATGGGCCCTCTCAGGGACTCCACTGATTGTAGATGGTCCTCTCCTGGCTGGGTGGAGGGAGAGCAGAGTGTGTTATATTAACCAGGTCACCACAGGTGTTAGGGTAGGCATGTCATCCAAGGCTGTTCCCAGCCAGGCTTCGTAGACATGGGATGAGGTTACCCGAGCACCACAGAGCACCCAGGAACCAAGGAGGGCAGGTCCTCATGGCTGAAAAGGCAAGATAAGAAAGCAGAGGGTGAAGAAAGGGAGAGGAGCAGAGAGCTCGGGCTGAGGAACAGTTGATGGGGACTCTCCCTTCCCTTTGTGTTCCCTCCCTCAGAGCCTGGTGGAGGCCGCTGAGGAGGCTGACCTGAATCATGAGTTCAACGCATCTCTGGTGGTAAGTCCTCTTGGGAGTGGATGCTAGGCTGGCTGGCTCTGCCCCGCCCCCTCAGCTGCTGAAGGGAAGCTCAGAAACCACTCATTCTACACCCTGAGCCAGGCTGAGCCTGGCTCTGTCAGAAGTGTCTTCTCTCCATCACCTACGGCTCTTAGAGAAGGTAGAGTACGCATGCGCATGCGTGGTGGGCCAGCGAGCACCGGGAAGCAGATGGGAGAGGGGTAGTTCAGCAGGGACAGCACCCCCTCCTTGGGAAGGTGAGGCACAAACCTATCTCTTTGAGGTGAGAAGAGAAGGCATGGGAAGAAGACCCATGTCGTATGAGGAAGCAGTGGGTACAAGACTCTGATTATGGTCCCTTGGGGCACAGCCTTACTGCCCTGTGAGGAGGAAATGGAAGGACACAGGCTCACTGGCAGGGCAGGGCCCCAGAACCATCTGGATCTCCAGGACCCTCACTACCTGGAAGAAACTGAGTGTGCTGACATGGTCATCTGGCTTTTTGAGTCTTGGTTGTCTGTCAGTCTGTCTGTCTCTGGCTTGTCCACACACACACACACACACACACACACACTAAGCCAAGCGAAGCAAAGCAATGATTGGTCAATTTGATCTCACCGGCTAGTGTGTTGGGACCTCATCGCCCTTCTTTGCTGGAATTTTCCACCAAGTGCAGCAATGCATGGGCACCGCCAACCCTTCCCGCCCAGCCTGGCCTTATGTTGATTCCTCCAGCCCTTCCTGCTCCCCTCCCTCTCTTCCTCCTTCCTTCCTCTCCCTCCTTGTGTCTGGGCTGCCCCATCTGCACCTGTTCCCCTCTCCCCAGTTTAACTACTACAACTCGGTACTAATCAATGAGAAGGACGAGAAGGGCAACTACGTAGAGCTGGGAGCCGAGTTTCTTCTTGAGTCCGACGCACACTTCAGCAACCTGAGGGTGAATGTCTCCATGAGCAGTGTGCAGCTACCGACCAACGTGTACAACAAAGGTGGCCGTGCCCTCACCATTGGGCAGTCCAGGGGATAGGAGGGGATCCTGGAGGCCTTGAAATATTTTGTGTCAATTTTTCCAAGAAGCCCTACAACGGCATTAGCTGTTTCTCCACATGCATGGAGTATTCTGTTTTCTATTCTATGACAAAATACCTGAAACTGAATAACATAGGCGAGGTTTCTCTAGCTCAAGATCTGGGAAGCTGAGTCCCGCTCATGCGCACTGCTTTGGCAGGGTCCCTGGCTGCATTTCATTGTGGCAGAGGGCGTCATACCGGGGGTGGGGGAGGGGTGGGGGAGTGGGGGGGTGGTCTATGCTAGGGGAAACAGGAAGCTGGAGAGTGGAAAAGCCTGTCTCTCTATTACACGACAACCCTTTCAAGAGAACTTACCAGAGCCCATAGAATTCTAAAAAATCTGCCCTAGGGCAGCACTCACTTTGGTTCAATGACCTCCCCCAGTACTGCATTCTTTCTCATATGATTATACTGAGCATCACACATCCAAACAAACCCTGGAAACAACACGCACACCCTACATCCAAACCTCAACAAGTGGGCTGGAAGAGAGTTGATGCTCTGGATTAGTGAGCATGGGCTGCATGTGAGTCTGATGCAGCCCAGAGGGAAGCAGGTCAGGCTTACCCGTGTTTACATGGGTCGCCTGAGTCCCCTGCATCTGACATCACTCCCCCTGAAGTTCTTTCCGTGATCTCACTTTCAGACCCAGACATCTTAAATGGAGTCTATATGTCCGAGGCCCTGAATCCTGTGTTTGTGGAGAACTTCCAGAGAGACCCTACACTGACCTGGCAGTACTTTGGCAGTTCAACTGGGTTCTTCAGGATCTATCCAGGTGAGTGTTAGTTTTTTGCGCGTGGGGAGAGATGCACACACTCACTACTAGATGCCACACGAAAGTTTACTTCAGAGAGTTACTACTGAGAGGCGGGTACCCGGAAAAGAGTGGAGGAAGAGGAAGAGAAAGATGGGGAGACAGAGAGAGGAAGAAAAGAGAAGGAAGAAGAGGGGACTGTCACGTGGCATTTCTTTTTAAGAGAAGGGGTGAACATGGATCCACGTAGCCACACTTAGGGGTGTATCCTCTGTACTCGGTGCCATGTTGGCTTTACCGCGTGGCTTTTACATGCCAGGAATTCTTATTTCACCAGCACTACATTGGGTTCACCACGTGGTGTGTCAGAAATACTTACAGCAAGGACACTGGATAGTATCTCTGTCACCTCTGGGCTTGTTCTCTGAGAATAAAGTATGAAGACAGGCTCTTGCACTCGAGAGCCCTCATAGCCAAGGCGTTTTGACCCATACTCGGCCTTCTTACAACCTACTGTGACAGTCAGTGGGAGCTGCTACATTAAACTTCATTAAATTCACCGTAGTCTTCAACAGTGTTGGGTGAAGGCCTGTCCTGGGAAAGCCTGTGGACAATGCCAGGAGCATCCCACGATCTCTCTCCTTAAGGGGTCTTTATGGCTGGAGAGCAGAGTGCACTGACCTCATACAGAATGAGGAATGCTCTCTTATCCACATAAGCTCGAAGACCAGAGTTCAAATCCCTAGAACCCATGTGAAAACTGGGCATGGTGCACAGCACACCTGTAATCCCAGCATTGCAGGGGTGGAAACAGGGGGATCCTGGGAAATCACTAGGTACCCACTCTGGGGGAATTGGAGAGCACCGCAGATTCATTGAAGACTGCTTCTCAAATAATAACATGGAGGGCAATGGAAGGCACACGCTTTTAGTCTTTTGCCTCCACAAATGCACACACTGCTGCTATCTCCCTATACACATGTGTACACAAATCTCACACATACGTACACACACACCACATACCAAAAAAGAAAAAAAAGAAACACCAGCCATAGTGTTGTGGGTCTTTTCTGGTCTCCTAACACCTCCACATCTCATGTTTCTCTGTTCGGAAAGATTCTTGGTGTCCCCTGTTCAGAGCAGACACTGGAATGATAAAAATGGGCTTTTCTTTGGCTCCACACTGAGAAGTCAAGCCCTATCATAGGGTGCAAAGGGCAAGCCTAACTCTATTGCCAGCATGCTCCCTGTTGTCTCGTCAGACATACCAGGTTAGTCATTGGTTTCTACCTCGGTGCCTGGGTTCATTTACCTCTGGTGCAGAAGTCCTGATGCTGAAGGAGCTCATGCTGTCCAGAGAAGAATTCCTGTGAAGAGCCCTCTGGAACCATTTGTAATCAATTTTTCCCTCTTATTGAGCCTCGGGGGTCTCTGAAAGAATATTCTGAGTATTAATTCCTTATTGGCTTAATGATTTACAAATATTTTCTCTTATTTTGTGGGTTGCCCTTTGAATTTGTTGATAGTGTTTAATATATAGTGTTTCATTTACCCCACCTTTCTTTTATTGTCTATGCCTTTGGTGTTATGGCCAAGAAATCATTACCAATTCCGGTGTTATGGGAATTTTCTGTTATGTGTTCTAAGAATTTTGCAGTTGTTAATCTTATGCTTAAGCTCTTGCTCATTTTGAATTTTTTATATATTGTGTTAGTAAGGGTTCAGCTTCTTTCTCTCACTGGTGGCTGCCCAGGTTTCTCGACACTGTTTGTATGAAGCCTGTCATTTGTTCTCCAATAGACTTGGCATGCCTGTCAGCAATGATTTGCTCATGATGCAAGGGTTTCTTTTCCAAGGGTTTCTTTCTTCTATTCATGGGCCCTTGTGTCCATATGTATGTTAATAACACACTATTTTGCTTACCATAGCCTTGCAATAAGTGTTGGAATCAGAAGATGTGACTCATTAGTGTCACTCACTTTTGCTTCATTGTGACGAGACACCTGTTCAAACATTATGTATTATGATTCACGGCTCCAGAAGGTTTCAGTCCTTAGGAAGAAAGGTATATCAGTGGCCAGGACCCCTCACCTGACAACAGACCTGTAGCAGACTGGAGGCCAGACTGTATGACTTTATGACTGTGTGCCTGCACATTTACATGTGCACCACATGAGAGCAGTGTCCATCCATGTAGGTCAGAAGAGGGCACTGAATTTCTTGGAACTGGAACTACATATGATTGTGGATGTCAGGAACTTAACTTGGTCCTTTGTAAGAGCAGTAAGCACTCTTTAACCACTGGGCCATTTCTCCAGACCCCCAGCAGTTTATAGTTTTATTATACAAAATTGTGGTGGAATGTTTAACTATGTAAAGATTGTTACATTTGTTTATGTTGCTTTTGTTTAACGATGGAAGGATATGTGTTTAATTATGTAAAGATGTGTTGCTGTTTCACCTTGCCTGCCTAAGGCACCTGATTGGTCTAATAAAGAGCTGAATGGCCAATAGCTGGGCAGAAGACGGATAGGTGGGGCTGGCAGGCAGGGAGAATGAATAGGAGAAATCTAGAGGAAAGAAGACCAAGAGAAAGAACAAGAGGCAAGAACAAAGGAGACCATGCCCAGGCAAGAAACCAGGCAGCCCCGAGACAGACAGACAGACAGGCAGGCAGGCAGACAGACAGACAGACAGACAGACAGGCAGGCAGGCAGGCAGGCAGGCAGGAGAAGCAGTGAGTCAGATATACAGGAGGAAAGAAAAGTAAAAAGCTCCAAGGAAAAAGGTAGATAAGGAGAAACAGGCTAATTTAAAAGAGCTAGCCAGTAATGAGCCTGAGCTAGGCTGAACATTCATAACTAATAAGAAGTTTCTGTGCCATGATTTGGGAGCTGGTTGGTGGCCCAAAAGAAAAAGCCTGGTACACAGTCTTTTGCTTCTTTTGTGATATTACTGAAAATAAAACCATTTTGGTAACATTTTTTTAGGTTGCTCATAGCAACTGATTTGGCTGGCTATGTTGCTGAGTTTGTTTATGAGGCCTAGCATCTGCTTTTATGGGGCTTTCCACAAATCAGACCTACAACATGTGAGCATAGACATCCTCTTCCTCCCCTTCCTCCCCTTCTTCCCTGTCCCTTTGCTTTTATTCCTTTTCCTGTCTTATTCCTCTGAATAAGACTTCCAATATTGGTTTAATTATTTTAAAATTATTTTTAAGCAAGTCTGTTTTATGACAACTAAGAGCCAGCTCTTTCAACCTTACTCTGAAGATTTTTCATTTCAACTTTTGTTATGTTGAAGTGGTTTTCTTTTGCTGCTAGGTTTTTTGCTAGTATTTTTGTCATGAAAGTGAATTGAATTTTGCCAAATATGTTTCCTGCTGGGATGTTCTCTCTCTCTCTCTCTCTCTCTCTCTCTCTCTCTCTCTCTCTCTCTCTCTCTCTCTCTCTCTCTGTTAAGGTGATATTTTTCTGTCAGTTTGCACAGATTAGGAAATCCTTACACTCTAGAAATAATGTATTGCCCCTTTAATGTGTACCAGACTTACTCTGCTGGGCTTTGTTGAGGAACTGTGCATCAATGTTCTTTGTGCAATAGTTTTCTTGCAGCATCTTTCAGTAGCATGAGGGTAAGGTTGGCCTCACAACCTAAATTAGGAAGTAGTATCATCTCTTCAATTTTTCCGAAGATTTTTGAGGATTTGTATGAAGTTTTTAAGTGTTTGGTTCTGTTCATCGGAGGTCACTGGGATCTGGACTTCACTTTGTTGGGAGATTTTTAATTTTTGTTTCTATCTCCATATTAGTTACTTAGAACTTAGACTATTTTCTCATGATTTAGTTGTGATAGTTGTTGTGTTTCTAGAGTTTGAACACTTCGTGTAAGCTCTCCAATTGGTTGACAACTGTGCATCAGCCTTTTTTCCCACAGAATTAGAATAAATGCCCTTTTTAAATTTTTTATTTCAGTAATTTAAGTCCATTTTCTTAATAGCTTTGTCAATTCTATTGATCATGTCAAATAACTAAATTTTTATTTCACTTATTTTCTCTATAGTTTTCTATTTTTATTTAATCTCTGATCTAATTTGTTTCCTTTTTATATCTTTGTATTTAGCTTCTTCTATTTTAGTATTTCCTCTAATAAATCACACTATTCTAATTAACTCACACAAGCATCATGCTGCTGTTTTAAGGAGGCCACTCAAACACTTGCCCTCTCCAAGCTCAATACATTTTGGTGGACCTCTATCTAGTTAAAATGGCTGTTCAGGAGCAGTGAGATATCACTCAGGGTATTGAACTTTCATTATTGGTTACTTCATTTTATTTTATGTATATTTATGGGGTATTTTGACATGTTTGTACGCTATAAGCAGGTTTGGTGCCCACATAAGCCAGAAGAGGATGTCAGATCCCCTGGGACTGGAGTTATAGATGGCTTTCAGCTACAATATGAGACCAGAACCTAGATACTTTGAAGAGTGGCCAATGTTCTTTAACTGTTGAGGCATACCCCTACCTAGTATCAGTTATATTCTTATTCACTTATCAAACAGAAAAAATTCTATCACAGACTTGAAACTTTAAAAAATTAAAGCTTTCTATACTCTATGATGACTTGTGGACTCTTGCTTCATTTTCTCCCTTCTCATAACCCAATCCCATCATTCTTTGGTCTCCCTTATAAGTGTTATGCTCTGCCCCACGCTTACTCTTGTTTCCATATATACATGTACACTGTAGGCTAGGATCCATATCTTCCTGAGTTTGCATCAACTCACTAAATGCTATACTTTCCAAGTCCATCCATTTCCCTGCAAACATCATTATTTCATTTGTCTCTAAAAGATAAGTAATATCCCAGTTGTATATCACCACATTTTCTTTATCCATTCATCTGTTGATAGATAGCTAGGTGGTTTCATGTGCTTGGTATGATAAATAAAACAGCAATAAACATGCATATGCACATATCTCCATGGTAGAATTTGAGGTTCTCTGGTGTATGTCCAGGAGTGGAATAGCAGGGTCATATGGTAGTGCTAGTTCTTTATGGAGGAACCTCCAAACTGACTTCCATACTAGTGTATTTCACTCCCACCAGCAGCAAACGAAGGTTCCTCTTTCCCAGGATTTGCTTAGATCTCTTGATGACAGCCTGCTGACTCAGGTGAGCAGGTGTCTCAAAGCGCTTTTCATTTTCATTTCTTTGATGATGAGGAATGTTGACCACTTTCAAACATCATTATTGGCATTTGTGTCTCCTCTTCTGGGGACTGTTTGTGTCCATCTACTCATCTGTAACTTTAGAGTTTCTGAGTGTTGATACTTTAAGTTCTTTGTAAATTCTGAATATCAGCCCCTAATCTGAAGTATAGCTGGTAGCTTTTCTCCCATTCTGTAGACTGCTCTGATGATGGTTTCCTTTGCTGTGCAGAAACTTTTTGTTTTTATGTAGTCCATCCCATCTGTCAATACATGGGCTTGTTCCTGTGGTGGTGATGTGTGTGTGTGGGGGGAGGGGTTGCTCACTTGTTTTTTGTTTGTTTTTATAAAGTTCTTGCGTAACTTGTATTTTGAAGAGTATTTCCTGTTTCCCTCTAGCAGTTTCAGTGTTTCAGATTTTAAATTAAGAACTTTGTTCCATTTCCAACTGATTGTTGTACAAGGCAAAAGATAGGGATTTACTTTCATTATTCTGCTGCTTGAGGTCTAGTTTTCTGGGCACCTTTCGTTAAGGAGGCTCTTTTTCCATTGCATGCTTTTGCCTCCTTTATCAAAAATTAGGTGGCCAGAGTTTTATTAGCATATTCCCAAATCCTTTATTCTGCCTCATTGGTCTGCCTGCCTGTTTTTATGCCCATTCCAAGCTGTGTTCATCACTATAGTATCCTATACTCTGCACATCCCTCATAGGGTAAGTTGAGGTCAGGCATTGTGATGCTCCCAGCTGTGTTGTTACTTAGGATTGCTTTGGATATATGTGGTCTTTCATAAATTCTATGTGAAATCTTGGATTGTTTTTTCTAGATCTAAAAGATACGACATCAGAATTTTGATGTATTTTATATTAAATTCATGGATTAATTTTGGTTAAATAATCATTTCACAGTTTTAATTCAGCCAACCCAGGAGCATGGAAGGCTTTTCTATTACCTAGCATCTTTTTTTCTATTTCCTTTTTCAGTGTCTTAATGTTTTTATGGTAGAGGCTTTTCATTTATTTGGTTACATTTATTTTTAGATACTTAATTTTTGGAGCTATTATGAATGAAATATTCTTCCTGATTTCATCTCTGAAAATTCATTGTTGGTATACATAAAGGCTACTGGGTGCATATGTAATATATATTGATTATATATGTAATATGCATCATATATATATTGATTTGTATCCTACAACTTTAATACGGATGTTTATTAGATCTAGAATTTTCTAGAAGATTCTATAGACTGTTAAATATAAAATCATGTCTGCAAATAGGGACAGTCTGACTTCTTTCCTATTTCTCTCCCCTTTAAGCCTTTCTCTTGTCTAATTGCTATAGATAACACTTAAAATGCTATATTGAATAAGAGAGGGTAGAGTGGACATCCTTGCCTCATTCCTGATTTTAGAGGAAATGTTCTATTTGTCTCTGCTTAATATAATGTTGGCATAGGTTTGTTTTAAATCACCTTTATTATTTGGAAGTGTGCCATCTATTCCCTATGTCTCCAGAACTTTTATTATGAGGGCATGTTGAGCTTTGACAAATGTCTTTGTGGCATTAATTGAGATGATTTTGAGGTTTCTGTCCCTGATTTTGTTTATATGGTGTATTACATTTACTGATTTGCATGTGTTGAACCATCCCTGCATCTCTGGGATGAGGTTCACTTGGTCATGATGTATGATTTTCTTAATGTGTTTCTAAATTTGGTTTGCAAGTATTTTGTTAAGAATTTTTGAGCTGGGACTGATAGGGCATGCCCTTAATCCCAGCACTTGGGAGGCAAAGGCAGGAGGATCTCTGTGAGTTCAAGGCCAGCCTCATCTACATAGAAAATTCCAAGATATTCAGGACTACATTGAGAGACCCTATCTCAAAACATCAAAAACTAAACCAAAACAAGAATTTTTGCATCTATGTTCATCAGAAAATTTGGTCGGCAGTTATCTTTTCTTCTTCCTTTTCTGCCTTTACCTGGTTTGGGTCCCAAAACATTGCTTTGTAGAATGAGTCTGGTAGCTTCCCTCCCTTCTAGTTTGTGGGATAAAATAAACAGAGTCGGCAGTAAGCCTTGCCGGCTTGATAGAATCCAGCAGTGGATATATCTGGGCCTAAGATTTTCTTTCAGGGAAGATATTTAATTAGTTTTGACCTCATTGCTTGTAATGGGATCTTCAGGTTATTTGTATGTTCTGACTTTGATTTTGGTAGGTCACAGACATCTAGAAATGCATCCATTTCTTCTAGGCCTTCCTGCTTTAGAAGTATAAGCTATCAAAGTGTTCTTTTGACTTGGATCTTCCCCTTCTGTCTTTCAGGTGGCCTAATGGCTTATCAATCAGAGGAAAATGATGGATCCTTTAAAGCTAGATTTATAGGCAATTTGGAGCCATAGAATGTGTCTTACAGATCTGTTTAAATTATTTGTTCCACCTGGTTCATTTAGTAGGTCCTACACATCTATAAAATCATCAATTTCTTTTAGATTTTTTTATGTAACGTAATAAATGTTTTAAGGCATATCACAATTATTTTCTGAATTTCATTGTGTCTGTCATAATGGCTCTTTTTTCATATCTAACTTTACTAATTTGGGCCTTTTATCTCTCTTCTTACTTAGATTGGTTAAGAGATTTTTTTAATCTTGCTTATTCCTTCAAAAAGCAAAAAAAAAAAAAAAAAATAACAAACAAACAAAAACTTCTTCTTTGGTTGCATGGCCTTACCCTGGAACGTAGCAAACCCACCAGGGGATATTCCCTTAATGAAAATAGGGTTTTTTCCTTCCCCTGGTAGTTATCAATTGTAGGTGGAGTTTTTCTGTGCTTCAGCAGCCCCTTCCCAACAACCACAATTAGGCTTAACATTATTTACAAATGTTTGTCTGATAGCTCAGGCTCATTAGTAACTAGCTCTTACAACTTAAATTAACCCATTTATATTAATCTACATTTTCCCATGTGGCATTATCTCTCTTTAATCTTGCACATTCTGTTTCCTCTCCATGTCTTGCTGGCAACTTCTCTGCCTCTGCCCTTCTTTGTCCCATTCTCCTTAGTCTGGTTCTCCCACCTAATCTTATCCTGCCCAGATACTGGCCAGTCAGCTTCTTTATTAAACCACTCACAGTGACATAGATTTAAACAGTGTAAAGGAATATGCCACAATCAATAGCTCCTTAGTTAGGCATGAAACTTTATGCCCATCCCCATCTCCATGCTTGGATTTTGTCTGGCTTGTACTTGCACAGGTCTTGGGCTGTCTCTACTGTTTCAAATTCATGTGTACAACTGTCCTGCTGAATCTGGAAAGTCTATTTCCTGCAGTCACCACCCCTGTCTATTGCAACCATTCCACATGGTCTTCTACAAGGATCACTGAGCCCAGGGAGGAGACGTGAAATACAGATGTTCCATTTAGGGCTAAGCATTCAACAGTCTCTTGTTCTATACCTTGGCCAGTTGTGGGTCTGTGTGTGTGTTAATCACCATCAGCTGTAGAAGAAGCTCTTCCACAAAGGGTTGAGAGATGTATTACACTCTTGATATAAGGTAAGTTAATAGAAGTTAATGTAATGCTGTGTCCATTTAGCAGAGCAATAGTAATGGGTTCTCCCTAGGCCTATGACCTGTCTGCCACAGGTTGTTGGCCCTGATATTGGTGCCAAAAATTAGTTTGATCTTGTAGATAAGGCCTTAAATCCAAGGTAGTTGGTTACTCTCTTAACATTTATGCCATTCTTGCACAAGTGGCCATATCTTTCTAGGCTGATCATTGCTGTAGCTAGCAGGGTTCACAGTTGGATGAGGTTCGTGACCACGTTCCTCCATCAGTAGCTTGTATAATACGGTCCAGCACTATGAAAGCTAGCCAGTAGGGAGGAAACTCCCAGGTCAGTATCAGCTTGATCTTTTTAATATTCTATGACTCAACTATATGCTGCCTTCAGCAATAGGGGCTTACCATCAAATTCTGGAGACTAACCAAAGGCACTGGCTATAATCTGTAATGTTTGGGGAATCAATGGAACTTCATTGAACAACACCTCCAAAAGAGGCAACCCGTTACTGATACTGACCTTTTTATTTGTTAGCTTGTGATATTCAATAGGGACATTGTTGCCTCATTATTGTGTAGCTCTGCTTAAACTCTATGTACGTGCACGTATATGTTTTAAGAAGCTTCTACAGTAGTGAGCTTCCATATGACTTTTTCAAAGGGTCTTTAGTGTTAGCATTCTGACGGCTCTGCATTTTCTCCTCTACACTGCCCTCCCTCTACTGCCCTCACTTTAATCTTCCTGTTCCGTTATTTCCTTATCCCTTTATAGCACTGCAATCCTTCCCCCTCCCTTTTAATCGTCCCCCATGGCCCTTTACTCACTCTGCAGGTATTCCAAATGGAACACATATGTCTGAAGATTCAAAACTACCATCCACAATTGACAGATAATGTGTGATGCTTGTCTTTCTGGGCCGGATTTCCTCACTCAGAATGATGTTTACAGCTCTATCCATTTACCTGCAAATTTTATAATTTCTTTTGTTCTTGTTTTTCTTACTTTTTAAAATTAAAATATAATTACATCATTTTTTCCTTTCCTCCCTCCACCACTGTTCCCTCTCAAATTCATGGCCTCTTCTCTGTGTTATTATAGACACACATATGCATACATCTATGCATAAATATATAAGTTCAACTTTCTCAGTACATTCAGCATATATATGCTTCCAGGGCTGACCAATTGGTATTTGATAACCAATTAGACTCATCCCTGAAGTGGGCTATTTTTCAGTCTCAGTATCCCTTACTTGCATGTACTTTTTGTTTAGGGTGAGACCTCATGAGGTTTTTTTCATCTTTCTGTGTTACCGTGTCTGGTACTGTTGCCCTGGATCAGGTCTTGTTTAACTCATATTGTTAAAGTCTGAGAAAAGGTCTCCTGGTCCTCTGGCTTTTACAGTCTCCCTGCCTCTTCTGCAATGTCCCCAGTCCTTAGGTGAAGGAGTCGTGTTGCTGATGGGGGCTGGGAATCCCGTGATCAGTTGTTTTCTTAGTTAGGCCAGTTGTTGTCTTCTATAATGGCCTCTGTCTGTTACAAAGAGGGGTTACTTTGATGAGGAGTGAGAGCTACACTTATCTGTAGGTATAAAGATAAATGTTTTGAATGCAATTAGGAATCATGCTAGTTGAATAAAATGGTGATAGAAGGGTCTCCTCTGAGACCTATGGCCTCACTAGCCCCCAGGAAACCAGATGACATGATTTCCCCCTATTGAAAGGGCCCTAAATCCAATTAGACAGCTTCTGGTTACCACCAAGATATGAGTACCATTACTAGACCCTTAGGGCTATCTTCCTGTGCTGGTCATCATTGTGGATCATGGACATCACATCTGGGTAGGACTACTGTTTGCTTTGCTCTGTTGGGAGCGAGCACAGTACCTTCTGGTGTGTTGAAAACTAGTCCTCAAGAGGGAGGCTTTCTAATCAGGTCCAGCTCAGCTCTTCTGAGCCGTGTCTGAGGAGTATGGTGTCTCAGAAATAAGGACTATCAGAAAGTAACCAAAAGCAGGAACAATAGCCTATCTCACCACCAGCCAGCTTTGAGGGTCCTTTTGAACTCCTAACAACTTAAAAGGGCATTTCTCATGCATGGTACTAGGATTTTAGTTACAGCTCACGGGGAAGCTTTGTCAGCCCAAGACTTGTAAGTAAATGGTGACATAATTTCATTTACATATTTGTGTGTGTGATTTACAGACATTTATGCATATATGTGCATGTACACATATGCACTGATTCCTTATGGCTTTCTCAAACATTCTCAGTGTTATTGTCCCCCTCTGTCTGTATTGACCTCCTTCCTCCTGCCCCTTGTTCTAATTTTTCCCATTTCCCTCTTCATAACACCTGCATCTTACCTCTCCCCTCTCCCCCATGTCATGGTCCCTTTTTATTTTCATGGTTTCTACTGTTAATCCAGATTATATAGTCACATGTGAAGATTTGGAGCTAGAGAGAGAGGGATAGAGAGAGAATCATGGTCTGTCTATATCTGATTTACCTCATTCTGTATATTTTCTAGTTCATTCCATCTGTTCATTTACAGATTTTATTATTTTATTTTTCTTTGCAGCTAATAGTATTTCATTGTGAAAAAATACCACATCTTCAGAATCTATACATAAGTTAATGAACATTGTGTTGATAAATCACCTGATTATTGTTTTTATTTCCTGACTATTGTGAACAGAATTCCAAAGAACGTGATGTATATCTATAGTAGGATATAGAGGTTTTGGGTATGTACCCCAAAGTGGCATAGCTAGATCATGTGATATATCTGTTTGTAGCTTTTTAAGGAATGTAAAGGGTAAGTTGAAATCTAGTTTTAGCGTGCATTTCCCTGACAGATATGAATATACAACATTTTTTAAAAAATGTTTCTCAGTCATTTGTATTTTATCTTTTGAGAATTTTGTTTAGTTTCATATCTCATTTTTATCAAGCAGTTTATTCTTGATAGTCAATTATTTTAGTTCTTTGCATATTATAGATACTACTCCTTTGTCAGATATATAGTTGACATTTCCATAGTCTGTCTTTTCACATAAATGATAGTATCTTTTACTTTTTAGTTCCATGAGGTTCCATTTATTAATTGTTGGTCTTAATGTCCTTGTTATCAGGACCCCATTCAGAAAGTCCTTTCCTAGGCATACACCTTCAGTGTATTCCATACTTTGGAGTGAAATACATACAGTGCACTAGGTCTTTTGTTGAGGTTTTTAATTCATCTGGAGTTGAGTTTTGTGCAGGGTAAAAAAGAAGAATCTAGTTTCATTGATCTACATGTATTATTGGCCTCTTGGTCACAAATCAGATAGCTGTAGGAGTATGGACTTACATGTGAGTCCTTGTTGATCGATGTGTCTGTTTTTACACCAGTGCCACACTGTTTTTGCTACTATAGCTCTGTACTGTGACCTGGAATCTGGGGATACAGCTACTGTGTTTTCCTCCCAAAGTGCAGGGCTCTCTTGAGTGTTTCATATAAAGTACATTCAGTAGCAATAAACTCCCTCTGCTATGCTTTGCTCATCAGAGGATTTTCCTAACTTCCCTCTCACTTTCTACTCTGCAGTATTAATTAATGTGTGACTGTGATCGTGTAATGTTTCCATACTTGTACACTTTTAATAAATCAGGCCTCCTAAATTCTGATGAGAAATCTCCCTATTATCTTATTGATGAATCCATTCCTTCTTTTTAACGTTATTTTTCTGTCTTTGACTTTTGAAGGTTTGGTCATTGCATCTCTTAGAATTGGCCCCAATGAGTTGATCTTACTTAAAAATGAGGGGGATGTTTATATTTTTATGAATCATTGAATGCTATACTTACATATTTTATGTATTTCATCAAATTTGAGAAGTTTGGGTTCATTATTTCTTCAAATGGTCTTTCTTTGTCTCTCTTCTCTTTCTGGGGACTCCTCCAATGCATTGGTGGTCAGCCCAATGGCATCCCACAGACCCCTTGGAGTCTCTACTCCTGTTCTTTCTCTCCTCACACTCAATCAGCTCTATTGTGCTACCTTTGCTTTCACTATTTTCTGTCCATCAAAATCTACCTTGGAAACTTTGCAGTCAGTTTTCCATTTTAGTTATACTTGCAAGTCCAAAATTTCCTTTTTATTTCTTTTTAACTTTTTATTGATATTTTCTTTTGCTCATCTATTGTTGCTTGATTTTCTTCATACCTTTCTCTAGTGATTGGTATGTCTTGAAGACTATTGCAAAGTCTTTGTCTGATAGATCTGCCATCTGGTGTTTTCAGCAATAGCTTCCATCAATCTTCCCACCCCAAGTGGGGCATGCTTTTCTACTCCAGAAGTTTTTGTTTTAACTGAAAGGTGAGCATTTAAATCTAATATATAGCAATCCCAGAAATCAGATTCCTTTCTCCGTGGTTTCCTATTGTGTCCTTTTCTATTGTTTTAAGCTGATTCTGTATTGAAAAGATCAGTCTGAAGTATAGATTTAAGGTCTTTCTGATCACATATATGATTACTTTACAATTCCCTTTATATATGTGGTTGTTTTATATGTTCTGCCCTTTAATGCATGGCTTCAAAAATAGCAAAATTAATTGATGAGAAGGGAAATACCTGGTCTTAAAATTCCCTAGAAGTAACTTGGGTCAGGAGGAGAGACTCACACCAAAGTGAGAAGTGCAATAAAGATGGCCAGCTGTCTTCATGCATGCATTACAACAACCAGGTGCAGTGACCAGACCACAGGGCTTCTGCTTTGGGGAAGCTGGTGTTTGGAACCAAACCTGACTCCTGTAATCTGTGTGTTAGCTATTCTATGAATAAACAAACAGCTGCTTGCCACAGAGCTGACAGGTGTACACACACAGCTGCCTGCCACAGGACTGGCATGGAAGGTGTATACACACAGATGCTTTCCACAGGGCTGACTCGGGAGGTGGGCAGCCACTCTGCTAAGAGCTGAAGCTGATAGACACTAACTGCAATTTACCATCAAAGAATTCTCCCACAAGTTGAAAGGCTTTAATAGACTCAAAAGTTTCAAAATAGTGATATCAACCTGTTTTCAAACCATGTAATTATTGTCTGGGTGGGCAGGCCCCCAGGACTTCCCACTCTTCCATCTTATCTTCCAGAAGATTCTTTGCTTCACTTGTTTTTAAAACTTATAAAGAGTCTGAACAGTTTGACTCTGTGGTGTCTGGGGTGGAGTGGGAGTCAGGTGGCTTCAGATAGCTAGGATCCCAGGTCCAGAGCAGAGTAGGAGGTGAGCAGGTTCAAGCCCCTGGGCCTCCCAGGGACCTCATCCCAGAGGCCACAGCCACAGTTCTAGATTTGACCTCACAGACAGGGCTGCCCTGGACCAGGGCTGAGAGAAGCCTTCCCCAGCAATCCTGGGGGTCACATCACAGATGGCCAGGCCCCACCTCCAAGGCAGGCAGCGTCATCACAGAGGGATGGACAACTCTCTGAACAGCATGAACCCATGGTGTCTATGGCAAAGTGGTAGTCAAGTGGCTTCAGACAGCAAGGATCCCATGGTCTGACCAGAGTAAGAAATCATGCAGACTTCATGTCCAGAGCAGACAGGAAACACACAACCCCTGTAGCCACAACTGACTAAGATTCTACTAAGATCTAAGAGTGAACCAAGAAAGCAATGGGCAGATGCCAGTGCAAGAATACATATAACAATATAAAGAACAACAAGACACCACCAGAAGCTGATGGCTCTATAACACCAAGACCTGAACAGAGCAATGAAGAGGAAACAGAAGGAAACAACAATGCAAACATCTTTATGAAGATTATAGAAGCCTTAAAAGAGAATATGAAAAGTCCCTTAAAGAAATAGAAGAAAAAACAAATAGAAAAGAAGAGATGAACAAGTCCTTCAAAGAAAACCAAGAAAGGGAAAACCAAAAAATGAAAGAAACATTTCAGGAACTAAAAAGTGAAATAGAAGCAATAAAAAAGGCATAAAAAGAGGCAAAGGATAAAATAGAAAATCTGAAGAAACGATCTGGAACTACAAATACAAGCATAAGCAACAGAATCCAAGAGATGGAAGAGAGAATCTCTGGAGTGGAAGACTCAATAGTGGAAATAGATAAATCACTCAAAGTAAACACCCAAACCAAAAAAGCCATAACACAAAACATTCAGGAAATTTGGGATACCATGAAAAGACTAAACCTGAGAATAATAGGAATAGAAGGAGAATACCAGCTCAAGGGCACAGATAATATATTCAATAAAATCATAGAAGAAAACTTTCCCAACCTAAAGAAGGAAATGCCTATAAAGATACAAGAAGCTTACAGAACAAATAGATTAGGTCCCCCAAAAAAGTCTGCTTGCCACATAATAATTAAGTCACAAAACATACAAAACAAAGAAAAAATATTAAGAGCTGCAAAGGAAAAGGGCCAACTTACCTATAAAGACAGACCCATCAGAATAACTATTGACTATTCAGTGGAAACGATGAAAGCAAGAAGGGCTTGGTCAGAAGTTACACAGACACTAAAAGAGCATGGCTGCCAACCTAGAATACTATACCCAGCAAAACTATCAAGCACCATAGATAGAGTAAGCAAGATATTTCATGACAAAGACAGACTTAAACAATATCTATCCACAAATCCAGCACTATAAAAAGCACTAGAGGGAAAACTCCAACCTAAGGAACCCAGATACACCCATAAAACCACAAACACAGAAGACAAACCCTAAGAAAGGAAATACACACAAAGTATCACCAAAAACAACAGGAAGTAACTAACAATCAATGCTCATTAATATACCTTAATAGCAATGGACTCAATTCATCTATTAAAAAGACACACACTAACACAATGGATACAAAAACAAAAGTCAACTTTCTGCTGTATACAAGAAACACACCTCAACTCCAAAGACAAACACAGGCTCAGAGTAAAGGGTTGGGAAAAGACTTTCCAATCAAATGGCCCCAAGAAACAAGCTGGTGTTGCTATCCTAATATCCAACAAAGTAGATCTAGCTATCAATCATAAGCCACTGAGATTACAGTGCACTTTGCCTTTGTAGTATATGCACTGCCTACTGTCCTTCATTTTAAAAAAAAAGCATGAGTCCCACTATTACTGGAAGGAAAAAGCGAGGTGGTTTCATTTATAAAACATTTCTTTTATTCTTTGAGTTTATAATGTAAATCGCATCATTTCTCTCTTTTCTTCTCTACCTCTAGACTCCTCTCTTTTCTCTTTCAAATCCATGGTCTCTTAATTATTTTTTTGTTATATACATGTATGTGTATTCATATACATATGTACCTTTAAATGTATAAATATATCCTATTAGTTTGTATAATACTACTTATATAAATCTGTTTTTTTGGGGGGCTAAACATTTGATACTGGATGACTAATGCATTTGCTTTTTCCTAGAGAAGATTATTTCTCCCACTCTCAGCATTCCTTAGTTTCCTGTAGGATGTGAGTGTGTGTGTGTGTGTGTGTGTGTGTGTGTGTGTGTGTGTGTGTGTGTGTGGTTGAGGCCTCCTGGGACTTCCACTGTCCACCCTAGTGTGTCTATTATCATCTTTGTGCAGCTCATGTTAGGCAGTCACGTTGGTGAGGTTTTATGAGTATAGTTTCTAACATTACTGTGAGCCAGAACCTCCCAGCAAACTCACTGACCCTCTAGCTCTTAGGGTCTTTCCATTGTCTCTTCTGCGGTGATCCCCTAGATTTTGATTCAGGAGGTGTGCTATAGATATAGCTGTTGGGGCTGGGCTCCACAGCTCTACATTTTGAATGGTTATAGTTTTCAGCATGGTTTCTGTCTGTTGCAAAAAGAAGTTTCTTTGATGAGGAGTGAGGACAGTTAGCTGTGAGTATAAGAATTTAAAAGGTAGTTAGGAATTATGCTGGCTTAGGAATATGGTGGTTGTAGGTTTTCCTCCTAGATCCATGACCTCAGTAACTGGCTAGGTTTCCAGTACCAGGCATGATTCCCTTCTATGAAGCAGGGCTAACTACACCCTTAGGGTTATCATACCATGCTGGTTATCGTAATGGGTCATAGATGTTATATTATAACTGAGTAGGACTGTTGGTTACTTCCCTCTTGAAATGGGAATCAGGTACTAGTCACTTTGACCTGGAGGTGTGCCCTTTAGGTTTTGAGGACCCATGTTGAGGGCATGGCCAGGCCAGTCTAAGACCTGGTGCATGCCATCTTTCCTTCCTGTTTGTTTCCTCACACTCTTGGAGAGAGGATCTGACCCATCACTGCTGCTGCCATATGGACCAGTCCAACTTCCCAGAAATTGCCTTACAGTTTAATCTTTGTATTAATGAGTTTTTCATATAATCCCCTTAATAAATGGTTTATATAAAAAACTTTTAAAGCTGGCTTAGTATGTGTGCTTTTAGTTATTGCTTTATAATTCAGTTTGATACCACCAGTGCACACACGCTCTCTCTCTCTCTCTCTCTCTCCTTCTCCCCGCCCCGCCCCATGAATGATACAGAAGAAGGATCTCCAGCATGCTAGGCAAGCATTTCACCTTGAACTCTACCCCCCCACACCTTGTGAATATTCTTATTCATGTTTTGTTTTTAGACATATTTCAGTAGTTTCTCATGAGTCTATATCTAGGAATAAATTTTCTAGGTCTTAAGTATTCAAATTTTGGCAAGAAAATTACAAATTGTTTTCCAAAAACACTTTTATTCAGGTTATATTTCCAAAAGTAATGAGTAAGATATCCTGCTGATTCACACTTTCTTTAACTGAGTATTGTTAAGTCTTAAAATTCCCTGTTAGTCTGTGGTGGTATCTCACTGTGGTCTGACAACACATTTTCCTGGTCATGCCATAAGAGTAGCACCCTTCCATTCATTATTAACTGTATGTAGTCCCTCCCTGTGAAAGGCATATTGCAATTTGCCCACTTAACCCTTGAGTTTTCTGATGTTAACCCATCTCTACATTCCTATTCAATACCATAACTTGATTTTAGCAAATCCTTTCATGCATTGCTACATTGGACTCATTAATATTTTGTTTAGAGCTTTTGCAGTTATATTTGTAAGAAAAGAGGTCATATAAATTTCCTTTCTTGCCAGACCTAGTGGCTCACATCTGTAGTACCAAGACTCAGGGGGGCTTAGGCAAGAGAAATGACAGAAAGTGAAGCCCAACCTGAGCTGCATAGTGAGTTCCAGGCCAGACAGAGAGAAGGAAATGGGGAGGGAATATAATCCCAATATGTCAACATAAACATAAAAAGTTAGAACTGAAATGGATGAATTAGGAAGCTAAGAAATAAAAGAAGACAAAGAATAATGCCTGAAGGGCTGGAGCATTGCCCAGGGGAAGAGTGTTTGTTCTAGCATGCTTGGAATCTTGGGTTCCATCCAGCACTTAGTAACAACAACAGAGAATTCCTATAAAAACCTATCAGCAGACATGGAAACCACTTGGAAATTAATTTTTTAATGTAAAATGCTATAAATTAAAAACATAATTACATATACAGCAGACATTTAAAAGACAATAATAGATTCAAATACATTAATTTGAAAGCTCATAACTGGATACATTTTTTTAAAGATCTTACATTAAATTTTCAAGAAGAATTAGCAGCGCATGGTGGTGTACATCTTTAATGCTAGCACTCCAGAGGCAGAGGCAGACAGAGGTCAAGGCTAGCCTAGTCTACATAATGAGTTCTAGGCTAGTGAGACTATATGAAAAATAGAAAGACTGTATGAAAAATATTAGTATCATGTTAAATAATGGTTCTATATGTTTTTGAAAATGACTAATCAAACTTTTAAAATGACAATCACCCTAGTCTTATTCAAATATTTCCAGAAACCATAAAAGGAGAAATTATTTCCCAATCTAGTCTAGAAAGATGGTAAAAATTTGAAAATCCAGTAAAGAGAGTACAAGAGTTGATTTTTAAAGAACAGTCAGACTGACAGATACATACACAGAGAGGAGAGAGAGAGAAACAGAGAGACACAGAGAGAGAGAATGAATATAAGTCTATAGGCCAGGCTGGTCTCACACTTTCTATGTAGCCAAGAACGAGCTTGGATTCTTTTTTATTATGCCTATTTATTTATTTGGCTGGCACATATATGTCATAGTATGAGTGTGGAGGTCTTGGAGGAGTCAGTTGTCTTGTTCAGTGTATGGGCCCCAGGGCTTGAACTCAGGCAGAATGCACCTTTACCCACTCAACCATCTCAGCAGCTTGACCTTGGGCTCCTCCTGGCTCCATCTCCCTAGTGTTAGGATTACAGACATGCGCCATGATGCCTGCTTCTTGTGCTGCTGAAAACTGGCCCAGGTCTTTGTACATGCTAAACAACACTTTACCAATAATGTTACCACCCCTCGGGCCAATTTTCCTATGATTTCTCCAGTGATGTTGTAGTTATGCAAGGCATAAGTTTTTATTTTCAAACGTACAGAGTTTGCAAATTATTTCTTCATTATCAATTCCTAACCCTGTCTGGAGAGGCAGCTCAGTGGGTATGAGTGTACATTGCTCATGAAGAGGACCCAAGTTCTATTCCTGGCATTCATGACAGGGCATCTCACAACTGCCTGTAATTCCATCTCTCAGAGAATCCTGCACCGTTGGCCTCCTTGGATACTGGCAATCAAGTGACTATATTCATACACAGACCCACACACATAGATTTAATTAAAAATAATAAAATAAATTTGTAACTCAGTTGCTCTGTCATCTGTAGGATAATAATGGAAGTTAATTAGGTCAGTTTTAATGGCTCTGGTACATCTCAAGCTTTGCCATCCTTGAGAAGGGTACATGAGATCATTCTGCCAAAAGAAAATCCTGAGCCTCTGGCTCGGTCGGATTGACTGTTTTAATTTCATTTCCCTTGTTGCTGTTGCGTTGGGTGCTATTGTGTCTGACTTTTAATTAGCCCCATGACACCTTCATTTTAAATTTCTTTCTTGGATGTCATAGAGTGACACTCACATAATATATTTTCCATCCTCCCCCCCCCTTTTTAGCATTTTAAGTCATTTTATCTTAACCAAGTCTTTTAAGAATACTTTATAGCTCTTAATTTTTTACCCAAACTGACAATGTTTTGTTCCCATTGGCAAGTTAATGGCATTTGCTTGTTAGGGAGTGTGTGTGTGTGTGTGTGTGTGTATGTATGTATGTGTGTGTGTATGTATGTGTGTGTATGTGAGTGTATGTGTGTGCGTGTATTCTTATTAAGTTCTTTACTAGTCCCAAGATTTTTACACTTTCTTTTTCTTTTTAAATGGTTGTCCATTGTCCTCTTCCCGCTCTGTGCATCCACTGCCCCAACCCTTCTGGTAAATATTTATAATTTCCACACATATTCAATACAACAGACATTACAAATGCACATGATTATTTTCCTCCCAAAATAATTCCTTTCAAGAAAGGTCTTCGGAACCGCTGTGTTTCTGACCTTCTCTGTCTTGATTTTCTACCACCACCTAACATTTTAATATTCCCATCCCCACGGTGGTTATTGTGACTTGGCTTACATGTTGCTGCATCTGTTCATGACTCTTTGAGCGTCCTGGGGTGTTTTCAATTTCCCTCTTCCAGAAGTAAGTTCTCCATAGTGTCCTTTCTGAGGGTAAGCTGCCTCCAAGTGTCTGTCGGTGGTGCTTTGTCTTGCCTTCATTCTCCAGTGATACTTCTGATGAACAGCCTTTCTAAAGCAATAGTACAGTTCTTCTCAATAGTGTGTTCCTCGCAAATCCTAAGAATACACTTTCCCCTTCTGGTTTCCATGGATGGTGAGAAGATTTGCTCACAGTTTGGCTGTTTCTTTTCCAGGTACTTTTGAGATGTAACTGTTTTTCCTGGGATGTTCTGCATCTTTATGCATCTGCATGGGGACATCTTTTTTAGCTGGACTAGATTGTGCCTTATGTTACTTAAGGATACATGTTACTTAAGTTGGATTATCTGTTCTAGAACACTTGACAGGGTATCTTTTTGTTATTGTTGTTATGGTGATGGTGTGCCTATGTACTTTTGTGTTGTATGTGTATGTTGTGTGTGGATATGTTGTATATGCATGTGCAGATGTATGTGTATTCCGAGTGCGTGTGTGGTTTGTATATGCCTGTGTGTTGTGTGTGCATGTGTGAGTGTGTGCTGTATATGCATGTGTGTGTTGTGATGCATGTGTGTATATATGTGTGTGCAAGCATGTGCCAATGATCATGCACAGGCCAGAGGTGTGTCTTTCTCAATTATCTCCATCTTATTTGGGGATATAGTGTCTCACTGAACCTGGAACTTGCTGACTTGGCTAAAGTAGCTGGCCAGGATGCTCCCAGGATCCAACTGTTTCCACACACACCCCAGCACTGGGATCGCAGGCACAGGAAACTACAATGGCGTTTCCGACATGGGGGTGGCTATGTTAACCCATGTTCTCACACCAGCCCCCAGCATCTCTTTAATCATTGTCTTCCTCACAGCAGTTTCTTCTTTCTTTCTGCACCTCCAGCAAGATATTTACTGCATCTTCTCATTCTAGAATCTACAAAACTCTGGACTAATCTTTCAAACATTGATTTTCTCTTTCCCTTATTTTTTCACTAGGATATTTCTTTTAATCTAAACTTATTCTTTCATTTTTAAATGTTCTATAATTTTAAAACCATTTGGTTTTTTTTCCTTCTTTCTCCTCCTCCTCTTCCTTCTCTTTCTCACAGGATCTCACTGAGCAGCCCTGCTTGACTGGCCTCCAACTCACAGAGATGCCCAATCACCTAACTTTCTCCCATGAAGCCCCCACTCCGAGATTCCCCTTAGGACACCACAGGCTGGGGACCAGGTCCTTGGTATATGAACACTTGGGGACATTTTAAATCAGGATGATGTCACATGCCCAGCCTGTATTTTGTATTTGGTGGTTCTACCATCTGTAACCGTCAGGAAGATAAATCCAATGGCCTTGATTTCATTGCCTTTCACACTTGCTTCTTATGGCTTTGGTCGCCTTGTGTGTGAGTCCAGTGTGGCTTGTACTCTGAGGGAACCCTGTAGGCATGAAACCGTGAGGGAAGAAGGGATAGAGTCAGGGAGAGAGGGGGAAGGAAGGGAGGGGAGAGGCAGAACTTCCCTTTGTGTTTGACTTAGGGTAAGGTATCCAGGTCCACTAAAGCCCTCCTTGAAGGTTTTAATTCAGAAGCTCAGCTTCTCCTCAGCGTTCTTCTGAGATCAATCTCCCATGATTCCCCCGCTGTCAGTCTGAGATTGAGTTTCCCTCAACCTCACTCTGTCATTGTGGCCTTAAGAAGGCTTCACTTTTCTGGTCCCTGGCAGTCAAGGTCAAAGCCATGCCACACAATCCCACTGCATCAAGCCTTCCCTTTGTTCCTGTCCTGCTTCTCTTTAAGACCTTGGTTTCTGGCTGCTCCATTCTGCCCTCACCCTTAGGACTCCATTCTTCCTTGGTCAGTCACTGGGAATGGCCCTGAATCCTCAGCCTCCTCAGCAAACCAGAAGCCGCTATACTGCTGGATTCTGCCACAGTGCTTTGTCTAGCTCAGCATAGCATATTACGATCCCATCTGTTCTTTTCACTCATTGTGAACCCATTATTCTAGATTTCTGAAGGTCTTTCTCTGCAGAGGATTTGTAAATAATGCCTCTGTTTTGTGCATTTATCCCAACTAATGTTTAAATGGAGAGACAAAATCCACCCCCTTCATTCTGCCAGGGTTCAAGCGAGGTCTCTCTTGCCTCTCTCATTTCATTCAGGAGACAGCTGCTGAACACCTTTTCTGCTTCCTGCCTAGAGTTCTGACATCAAATTACTTAATAACATTTTTTTCCTCAGCCCAGGAGGGGATCACACATGCTAATGAGCCACCTGACTGGGGTGAGAGTAGGTCAGAGTCCTGGTTCTCACTGCTTTGCCCATGGCCAGATGGATCCTGCAGCTCTCCCTCCATTTATGAGGTTTATTCTCACAAATGAGCTCTGGCACATGTGTGTGTGTGTGGGGGGGTGTCCCTACCCCGGATCTGATGGGTTGGATGGTGAGTTTCTCTCTGTAGAACTGGCTTCCATCCTTGCCAGCTGCCTCAGTTTACAGGGTGTAGTTTTGTGTCCTTGTATCTAATATGGAAGTATTAGAAGGAGGGCCTATCCCAGGAGTCACATCATTCTGGGAGCCAGCAATAGCCAGGGCCGCAGGTTGCTGGCCAAGCTGGTGAGAGACACGGCCTTTGTTTCCCCAGGAATAAAGTGGAAACCTGATGAAAATGGAGTTATTGTCTTCGACTGCAGAAACAGTGGCTGGTAAGTGCTCCCACAGGTGGGGTACTGTACCCCAACATTCATCTTTGGGCTTTGCCTGCCTTTTTTGCCCCCTCCACTCCCTGGAGGCTCAGGGAGGGACTTCAGTGGCTTAATCCACCCCAAGAATAGAAAGGCTTGCTGGCTACATTCTTCATTCCCTCCACTGTCTCCAACTCTGACTCCCTCAGTTAGCAGAGGCTGTCGTCTCCATAGCTGAGGCTGTCCCCAGTTCTGCTCTTGCCAAACCCCTTTCCAGGAAGATCAGCAGTGTATCGGAACCCCGAACTTTGCCACTGTCAGGCTTCAGGGCCTCTAGCTACCCTCTGTCAAAAAGGAGAATGCTTCCTTTTAATCTCACCACCCTGTGTGTCCACCCACCGGTGTGCCCAGGGGTTACAGCACACAATGAAACCCATGGGGCATTGGCCTAAACTTGGGGGGTGGGACCCACAGGCTAGACCAAATGTATTTAACCACAGGCTCCCAGGCAGGTGGCAGTACCAGCCCTGGCCTCCTTCCTTCCCATTTACCTTTCTTTCTGCTAAAGGTACATACAAGCAGCCACCTCTCCCAAAGACGTAGTGATTCTGGTGGACATCAGTGGCAGCATGAAGGGCCTGAGGATGGCTATTGCCAAGCACACCATCTCTACCATTTTGGACACCCTGGGGGAAAATGACTTCGTGAATATCATCGCGGTAATGGTGGCTTCCTATTCTGCAGTTGTGCTTGCCTGCTGCAGGAAAAGGTTCTTTTCCTGAGCCAAAAGGGCCATGTTTCCAGCCACAAGCACTTCCTGCCACAAAGAGACACCTTCCTTCACATTGGAGACTCCTGAACTAGCATCCATGGTCTGCCTGGGGGTGGCTTTACAAGGTCCCTCAAAATATCTGGACTAATATGTGAGTGTGCACAGCCCTCCTTGAGGTTCTGTTCTCCATCGTGTCTGACACAGGCCTAGCAGTGCCTCCATCTTCTCCATGGGCTCCTGGCAGCATCGTTGCTGGCAGTCACCCCATCCACAGGAGGCCAGATTTGATCTTGGACCCCTGGTCTGCTATGATTGCAGTCTTCTCACTTGCCATATCCCAGAAGCCCAGATACATAGGGGGTACACGGGAGAAAGGGAGAGGATACTTAAAAATCCAACCGAAAGGGGACCACTCAGCGCCATGGAAGCAGAGTTGACAGATACCCTAGGGTGTCATTTTGAGGGTCACTTGATCTAATTTTTTTTTTATCGGCCTTTATAGTTGCTGCCATATCTAGCTGTTGGTGGAATTTATGTAGCATGTAGACATGCTTTAGGCAAAGGTGTCTTGCTTCAGGATGCTCATGCTGGGGGATCCAGACCCTGAGTTTCTACTCAAGGCTCAGTTTGTCATGGCAGCACTCCTAACCATCACACACACAAATATACACACACACACACACACACACACACACACACACCAGTTGACTTCTACCTTCATCATCCCAGGGCCTGTGCCAACAGGATGGCCACAGAAATAGGTTCCATACGCTACCATGGAGGGGGAGTGCACTCTGCCTCAAGGCCTGAAGCTCTCCCATCCCACATTCTTCCCTGCGTCTTCAGAGAAACTTCTAGGAAGAACCCTGGCCCCTGCGTTCCCAGTATACCCCACAGCTCTTCCAAGGCCTAGCTATTGTGTCCTCACTCTTCCCTCTAACTTAATCAGAAGGTAGATTAGGGTCCCTGAAAATGTGTATTCTAACTAGTAGAGAGAGTAAGAAAAGGGAGGAGCAATGGCTCATGTTTCTCGCTAGTCCCGCCCCTATGGAGAGCTGAATAACCATCTACATGTATGCAAAGAGCATGAGTATATTTGTAGCTAGCTTGGTGGCCCATGCCTATTATTTTAGCATTCTAGACATTAATCCAAGAGATTTTAACTCCAGGCCAGCCTGGGCTACATAATGAAATCTGCTATTGTAGTAGTATTCAAACAACCTAATAACCCAAGGTCATAGGTGGAGCGAATACCACTACACTTCCCCTTTTTGTCTAAATAAAAAGATTCTAAACCTAATACAAAGCTATATACAATAAGAACAATTATCAAATATTGTCCAGGAGAAAGAAAGGGTAATAACATAAATAAAAATGAAACTACAACCAACAAGAACATCAAACAAGAAACACACCCTACATATTCAGAATGTTGGTAAATGGCAAAATACAGGGATTCTTCTGATAGCTGCTCTATCCTGAAGAATCTAAGTCTAGTAGGTGATATGTTCTTAGCTAAGACACGAGAGGATTAACTGTAACTATCTAGTCTTCATGCTATGAAATAAACAACTAAAAGTAGTTTGGTATCCCCACCTAGGATGGGAGAGATCCTTGCAAGAGAAGCTCTGGGAATGGTGGAAGGTGGCTTCCCTGGCCTGAGTGCACAAGGAAACTCCCTCAGGGTGGCGGGTTCTCAGCACACCCTAGACGGTGTACCTTACTTCAGAACCAGGACTTGGGGAGCAGCTTTAGAATCAAGATCCTCTGATTGCTCGGTTCAGACACCCCAAGACAGTAACGTCCAGTTGCCCAGGCAAGACATCTATTATCTCTCTGTCTTCTTTGCTGTGGTTTGCAGTACAATGACTATGTCCACTACATTGAGCCCTGCTTCAAAGGCATCCTCGTCCAGGCAGACCGGGACAACCGAGAGGTGAGTGTCCACCAGAGCCAAAGCTTACATCAGGGTAGGGGTGGTGTCTGTGAAGATTCTCTACAGCGTTCTGCCCACCCCATGACCCCTGGGAAGAACAAAGCAAGTCAGCAGTTACCCTGGACTGTTCACCTTCTGGCTAGCCTCATCCTTGGCCCTGTCTTCTAGGAGGAGACATAGATGGGTATCAAGCCAATTGCACTTAGTTTATCTTTGGGCATTTGAGAATCTCAGACTCCGAGTGAGTGTGATTTGTTACACTGTGGAACTCCAGTTTTGCAGCCAGGCACTAACATTTCTAAGCATCCTTCTCGGCTAGGATTCCTGGGTCCACTGATTCTCTAAGCCTCATCTCATGTTTATCCTGGCAGCATTTCAAGCAGTTAGTGGATGAACTGATGGTCAAAGGTGTGGGTGTTGTGAGTCAGGCCCTAATTGAGGCCTTCCAGATCCTGAATCAGGTACCTACTGCCGGCAAAGCCAGGGAAGGTGGAGGCAGGGGGAGGGCACATTGCAACTGTAAGTTGTGGCCCTGTAGTGACAGTCTCACCATTGCTCCATCAGTTCCAAGAGTCCAGACAAGGAAGTCTCTGTAACCAGGCCATCATGCTTATCACCGACGGGGCTGTGGAAGACTATGAGCCCGTGTTCGAGAAGTATAATTGGCCCGATCGCAAGGTAACTTCCACTGCAGGATGCCAGAGGAAAGTTCTCCTAAATCGTGGTAGTCTTACATGCAGCACAATCCCGTGTTCGGAGTTCTTTTCCATTAGACTTGTTCAAAAGTCCGGGTATGTTCTAATTGGGTTGCTGCAGCAACCTTGGTACAGAGGAGGGATGCAAGAGGCTTCAGGGCAAAGGACCAGCATGGTTTTGAGACATAAGAACTGTTCCATGCTCACCAAGACCCTGGCAGTTCATGTTCTCACCAGGGCCTCCGGGTTTGCTCTGACCCACGAGGGTGCAATTGGAGAGCCCAGAAGAGAGACAGGCACAGCCCTAGATCTAAGCCCTTCATAAATAGCACCAATGTTGCCTGCAGCTGCTGAGGCCATCTTTTGTGGACAGGTCCGAGTTTTTACTTACCTTATTGGAAGGGAAGTGACTTTCGCTGACCGCATGAAGTGGATCGCCTGCAATAACAAAGGTAAGCTATACAAGAGTGCCTCACCATCCACGCTGAGCCAGTGGGAGAGCAATGCTTTCAGGCAGGCCTCTAACTAGAGGCCTCTTCAAGAAGCAAGCCAGTGTTCGAAAGTCTACCCCTTGTGCCCACTAGTTTGGAGAAAACTAAAGCAGATTTCTCTGAAGCTGGAGAGGACTGCCTGCCACCCCTGCAGGGACTGTAGGGTTATAATCATCTGAAGCATGAACCAGAGTCTGTTTCCTCAGATAACGCCTGTACACACACACAGATGACAAAGCAGGAGCTAAGGGGGACCCACATTTTCAATGTCAGCTCTCTTAAGCCCTGCCTTCATCCCTAAAGTGACAAACTAAGGCATTGACTCCATTTGAAAACAAAAGCAGAGGGTTATCTTTTGTTCCTTGTGTGTGTGCACACATTAGGGAAACACATGCATGTGTGTATGCACATGTATGGAGTTCAGAGGATCTCAGGAGGAGTCATTCCTTGGGAGAAGCCATCCGTCTTGGTGTTTTGAAACCGAGTTTCTCTTACCAGCTGAGCTAGAGAGGCTGGCTGGAGAGCCTCAGAGATCCACCTATCTGTCTCCCCAGCACTGGCCTCACAAGAGCAAGCCACCACATACAGCGTTTTTACATGGGTTCTGGGAATAAGGCTTGGGTCTTCATGCTTGGCAAATGTTTTACTGACTGAGCTGTTTCCAGGCTCTGTTTTCTTCTTTTTCCCCCCTACTCATTTATTGTTTTTTTTTTTGAGAAATGTTAATTTTTTATTTTATTTATTTATTTATTTATTGTGTGTGTGCATGTCCACCCATATGTTCATACCCATCTCTGCACCTGCCCAAGTACATGAATGTGTGATGGGGGTCAGAGGACAACCTGTGGAAGCTAGTTCTCTCCTTTGATCCTGCAGGGTCCGGGAATTGAACCTGTTAGGTAGTCAGACATTTTGGCAAATGCCCCAACCCACTGAGCCATCTCGTCAACCCTATTTATTAGTTTTTATGAGACAGACTGTCACCAGATATTCTAACCTGATCTCAAGTCACAGTGATCCTCCTGCCTCAGCCTTCAAGTGCTAGGATTACGTGTACAGGTGACCACACCCAATGGGTCAGCACTTTCTCTGGAATAATGTTTTGCATACCAACAGTTCTCTTCTATCTGGGATCAGAACCCAAGACCTGGGCTTGCAATGCAGTTCTGTTTATATGACAGAAACTTACTGAGCATGTACTTTTCACCTGTTGCTGTTTGAAGGCTGTGGATCAAGAGTGAAGGGACAATGGGACTCAGTCTTGCTCTTGGTGTAGCTTGCACATGGACTTGAGTTACACTGATGAGGATGTATCATGATGGTGCCAGAGCATGGGCCAGGCAGGATGCAGCGAACAATGAGAAAGATACTTTCCAAGTTTGAGGGATTGTAGAGGAAACAGCATTCTCTAGGCATCTGAGGCAAGAGGTGTGGAAGGAAGAGAGGAAGGAATGTTGTCCCATGTTGCTGGCGTATGGAATGAATGGCTTGGGGAGATGGGAAGCAATGAGAGCAGAACTTACTAAGTAACTCATAGCCCATTCCAATAGCACTGGGCCTACCCTGGAGAGAATGAAGCAGACTGCTCCTAGGCTGAGGGAGGGTGGTGGTGAGGGTCACAGGAGAACAAGAGTCTCCCCCTTATCGAGGTCCCTGAACAGATTCTCAGAGATCAAAGCAAGTGGGGACTTGATGATGGGAACCACTGCTGCACCCGAAGCCTCTGCTGCTATTTCAGGGAGTCTTAGCAATGAGAAGGACCCACAAGGTCTTCCAAGCTGGAGCTGGGTAGGTCTCTGTCTAGTACTAGGGGATAAGGCATGGCCTCCAGGAAGTAGAGAGGTCCAGCTAGGAGCATCAGCAGCTGGGAGTGTGCACAGGCCCTATGCAGGGACCATGTGGAGTCTCTCCTTTGCATCCCATGATCACACAGCCTTGCCCTCCCCAGGCTACTACACACAGATCTCCACACTGGCTGATGCCCAGGAAAATGTGATGGAGTATCTACACGTGCTCAGCCGTCCCATGGTCATCAACCATGACCATGACATCATCTGGACAGAGGCGTATATGGACAACAGGGTGAGCATGATGATTGCTTCAGGTGGGCCGGGAGGCCCAGAGTTAAAGGAGGGAGCAAGAGGTGATCTCTTGGTCAGGAGAGGCCAATGCCATGTCTCCACAGGAGTCATGAGGGTGAGGAAAGCTGTGTGTCCTGCTTCTACCAGCTTTGTGCCCAAATGCCCCCAGAGCCCTAAATCCCTGCCCAACAGATGTCCCACCCTGTGTTCCTTTTCATTGTGCATTATCCCCCTTATTGTCCTCTCCCAGCTGCCCTGGGAAGAAAATGTTCACACCAGTGATTCGTCATTCTACCACAGCTTCATCGTGGCCCTTCCTACATTGCACAGTCTGGAAGAAGCCATGTCTTACACAGAGAAATAAATACCAAAGATAGGCGGTCATGAAAGATATCTGGATGAGGAAGAACTTCCTGCCTCTTCCTAAATTCACATCCTGTATGGAGCCACCTACCTTAGTGATAATATACAGACTAGGATTAAGGCCTGACGACAGTGGTCTAAATAAGACAAAAGTGGAGAAGCTGAGATGTTCAGTGGTGGGCATCTCAGAGCTGATGTGGTTTCTAGACACAGGGGCCCAGCCTCCTTCCTGCAGCCATTGTTACTCCCCAGGCTGAGCCCCTCCTCCTGGCTCTAGGGGCTAGTGGTGCAAGGTTGTGCTTAGTTGTTTAAAGAGGACTGCTCAGGGGTGCTCCTGGTTCAGAGGTGCTCCGTTCATGGGTGCTCCTGGTTCAGAGGTGCTCCGCTCAGGGGTGCTCCTGGTTCAGAGGTGCTCCTGGCTCAGGGGTCCTACTGGCTCAGGGGTGCTCCTGGCTCAGGGGTGCTCCTGGCTCATGCATTTACTTGCTTCTTATGACCAGAACTCAATCTTGTATTGATTTCCAAGAGGCAGAGGTGGCTGAAAAGGCATACTGTCTGCTTTTCTTCTGTGTCTAAGGACAGGGAAACATTTAATCTAGTGTGTAGCAGTAGATATAAGCCATGTTGCCAAGCTGGGACAAGAGCCTCAGTCCCTTCTAAAGGTCCTTCATAGTAAGAGGAACACCTTGTGTCTGTTTGTTTGTTTTACTCTTGTGCAGGGCCCACCTCCCAGCTCCCAAATAAATCACATGGAGGCTTATTCTTATTTATAAATGCTCAGCCTTAGCTTGCTCTGTTTCTAGCCAGCTTTTCTTAACTTATTCCATTCACCTTTGTCCTCTGAGGTTTTCCTGTTTCTATTTCTGTATACTTTTATTTTTTTTCTTACTCCATGGCTTGCTGTGTAGCTGGGTGGCTGGCTCCTGGAGTCTCTGGATACTTCTTTCTTCTTCTTCTTCTTCTTCTTCTTCTTCCAGATTTTTTCTTCTATATATTCTCTCTCCTGCCAGCCCTGCTATTGGCCATTCATCTCTTTATTAGACCATTAGGTGTTATAGACATGCACAGTTAGCAAAGCTTCACAGAGTTACCACAAATGCAACATAACAAAAGTGTCACACCTTAAAATAATATCCTACAACAGCACCTGACCAGCCAGAGTGGGCTCTTCCCTGTGGCATCATCCAAGAAAAGTCATCTGTCTCACACTGAAGGTCACTCCTTGAGCTGAGGCCACAGGGAAGAGCTTTGTCCATCTAGGTAGGTGACCCTCTATTGTTCAGGTGGTCAGAGGTCCCAGGCCATGTGTCCCAGGATAGAGAAGTGGACGAGGCATAAAAAGAAGGCAAGAAAAGGGAGGCTAAGAGCCACTTTGGTGTTGTCTTGACGTTCCTACATTGCATACTTACACTCCTCCCTTCTTCCTTATCCCTCTTCTGTCCATCCACGCCCTCCACCCCAGCCTGTCATGTGCTCCCTGTGCCACTCACACATGTGAGTATTTAGGTCATGCTGAGGACCTGGCAGAAAGAGGTCTGAGAACTTGAAACCCAGTGAAAGGAAACAGCCATGGGTAGTAGTGGCCACACCTAGGTAGCAGTAGGGTGTGAGTCTAGCAAAGAGTTGGAAAAGAGGGGGCAGTGGCAGAGGCAAAGTCTTGCTTTGATAAACCTCTGTGCAAAGGATTTTTGCACATCTGAGCTTACTCCTCCTCCGATCTCTACTCTTTCTTCACCAGCTCTTCAGCTCAGAGGCACAAAACCTGATGCTCCTCACCACGGTGGCCATGCCAGTCTTCAGCAAAAAGAACGAGACGGTGAGTGCCTGCCCCAATGCCTCACCATGTCATTAGATCCCAGGCCTCTGACCTGCACAGTCAACTCAAGGGTTGGTTACACATTCCTAAGCCCAGGCCTGGGCCAGGCATACAGTCCTGGTCAACTGTGAGTTTGTGTTTTCCGAAGGTCCCTGTTTGATAGGGCAGCAC
This sequence comes from Sigmodon hispidus, assembly GCA_004025045.1. Taxonomy (NCBI): domain Eukaryota; kingdom Metazoa; phylum Chordata; class Mammalia; order Rodentia; family Cricetidae; genus Sigmodon; species Sigmodon hispidus. Next base: position 63,382 of record PVIH01006326.1, on the reverse strand, counting down.
TGCCCCTTGCTCTGCTCTTAAGACAGAAGCTGTTGGGCTCTTCTGCTAGCCTTCCAGATTAACCACATTTAACTAGACAAAGTGGGTAGACTCTGGCTTGGACATGAAGGCCTCTAATGAGGGGATTTCCAGAGTTTTCTGTAGTCTGTTTGGTCAGAAAATTCTTCCTTACAGGTCACTTGGCTATAGAGGCTATATAAGCTATGGTCCTTGTATTTTATCTACTGGTGTCAATATTAATATTTCACTTAGCTTTGTATTTCATTTAAATATTACTACTTAAATATTAATACAGGGCATTAATCTTGCCCCTGGGGCCTTTTCTGACAGTCTACATTTTTATTTGGGGGAGTCAGTTAACAATCTAACTGCAAAGGTGGATCAGTGAATGTCTCCTCTTCCAGGCTCTGGTGAGGCCTAAAGTCTAGTCTGTGAAACCTGGTTTCCCTGACCCTTGCATTTTTCCTTATAGCGATCCCATGGCATTCTCCTGGGTGTAGTGGGCTCTGATGTGACCCTAAGAGAGCTCATGAAGCTGGCACCCCGATACAAGGTGAGCCTGAGTGGGATCCCTCCTCGGTGGGAGAGGGGTCTGAGCCACAGTTTTCTATTGTTGTGACAGAATATCTGAGAAAAATCAGCTCAAAGGGAGGAGAGATTTATTTGAGCTTACCATTTCTGTGGCTTCAGTCTAAGGCTGATTGATAGAGACCAATAGGGGAGGGTGACACTGGCTAAGTGTGATTTGCATTTGAAGCCCACTGCTAGGATGCTGTCTTCAATCATCGCCTCCCCCAGCCCCTCCCCTACGTAGCCATCCAACACATCTAATGCCCTCAACCCTCGACTTTGGCAGCTTGGAGTACATGGATATGCCTTTTTGAACACTAACAATGGCTACATCCTCTCTCATCCAGACCTCCGGCCTTTGGTAGGTACAGATCTTTGCCTTGAGATTCTAATATGAGATTTAGGGACAGTTCACAAAAAATGGTTAAAATTCATTGGGTAGTACAAGAGAAAAATGGACATCATTATGCCTGTTTTCAAACTCTTTATTACCTACCAGGATGTACATGGCAAAAATACATGAAACCACACCAAAAAACAGGTAATGCAGGCTGTGAGAATAAAGTCCTGGAGGACAGTCCACTTTCCAAAACTGTAATAAACATCTTAAATCACCAGCTTATAAAGAAAGAGCTATGGCAGCCCACAGCTGGTTGAGTCTATCGTTTTATGCTGTGGTGGGGTGCATGTAGCATAGCATGATGGGAGCATGTGACAGAATGAGCCTCTTGACCCCAGGCAGGAAAATGAGAAAGATTCCAGTCCAATCGCCTCTCTGAGGACATTAAACCTCTCACTGGACTTTGTAACACTCCACCATTTCCCAGCTGTGCTGTACTGGAATTGGCCTCCTACGTAGAAGCCTTGGAGAAATGTTTAAGAGCAAAACTATGAGGGAGAGATAGATGACTCAGCAGTTAGGATAACCTGAGTTCATTTCCCAGAATGTTTTTCAGCCAGATCATAACTTCTTTTAACTCTAGTCCCAGGGGATCCCATACTTCTGGCTCTCATGGGCACCTGCACTCACTTGTACATACACAAACACACACATATACACTTAATTAGAAATAAATCTTTTTAAAGCCCAATCACTGCAGACGTTTGTCTCAGACTCTCACAATCCCATGACTCTATCCCTCCTACATTCTGACAGTTGGACCAGAAGAACCCCAGAGGGCCATGAAGGGAATGTGAACAATGAATTCACAACAAAAATAGCAAGGCCCTCTCGCAAGGGCAGTGAATGGCCCCCGAGCTTGTCTTTGATGCTGCCCAGGGCCCCTGTCCCCTTCTGACTCTGTCCAGGAACTGTGGGTGTTTTCACAGGAGTTTCCCTGTGCACCCGATATCTGAAAATCCTACCTCTGGGACACTGGCACTGTCCCCAGTAGCAATGGCCACACTGCTGGTGCAATGGCCACACTGCTGGTGCAATGGCCACACTGCTGGTGCAATGGTCACACTGCTGGTGCAGTGGCTGAAGGGGTAAGGGGAGCTAAAGTCCCAGAGGTGTCTTAAATCTACCCCTCTTCAGTCTTCTTAGGAACCTGTAGCTAGAAGTTTTCTGAGCCATCCGGCCCACTTTTGGGTAGCCTTAGTCCTAAACAATCACACAAAGGCTTATATTAATTACAAACTGTTTGTCCTGTGGCTCAGGCTCATTACCAACTAGTTCTTATGACTTAACCCATTCTTATTCATCTATGTATTACCACATCATTCTGTATTTTTATCTGTGTTCCATGACATCCCACTTATTAAGGGCAGCAGCCTGGGTGTCTCTTTGACTCCATCCACCCTCCTTCATCTATATATCTGCTTGAATTTCTCCCCTGCCTCTAAGCTTGCCTTGCCATAGGCCAAAGCAGTTTCTTTATTAACAATGGCAACAAAGCACATTCACAGCATACAGAAAGACAACCCACATCAGGAACCCAGAGATAGTCTTGGGTAGCAGGAGAATTTACAAAAGGGCTTCTCTGCCCCAGGAGTCATTTGGGGATACCAGCTAAACCAAGATACATGCCAATTAGCTAAAGTAGATATGGAATATTTCCTAAGACATTTGACTGAGCCACTTAAGGCAAATGGTAGGGCTCAGAATGGAGACACATTGTTCTATCCCCTCTGTCTTCCCAACAGATTCAGCAGGGCATGTATCTGAACCCATTATGGATGGTTCTACACTAACAGGTTCTTGGGATATCCATGCTATCAAATGACTCATGGTGAGGGAACATGTAGGTTGATCCTAGAGATGACATGTAAAATGCAGAAACCCACCTACCAGCATCCATGTAGGCAACTCATGTGAATAATGCTTCTACCAGCCAAGTCATGCTGTGGACCTACTGTGTGCCTGATACTACTGTGCTGGTAGGAGTGTTGTAAACATAAGGACATATCTGATTAAGAAAAGAAAGTGCATGAAGAGACATGGAGGCAATTGATTACCAAAGGACACAGAAGACTAATGCCATGTACTTCATAAGGGTAGCACTATCAGGAAAGAAAAAAAAATTAATTAAAACAATTTTAGAAATCAAAATAATAGAAGATATTCCTCACAATAGAATTTTTAGAAAGGTTAAGAGGCATGCTGGGGGCCTTCCTATGCCAACAGCCCTAACCAAATGAAATTACACATTTATTCAGAGAGGCTAAAGAGTGACTAGAATCTGTCAGGTTTAGTCTTAGGGAATGCCACTGGAACGTTGCCAGAGAGACGGCTCAGGTATAAAAGGGTAGGGCGGCCCTGTCTGATGAGTGTGGACACCAGGAAGGCTGAGAACACAGCATTGTGTGGGGCCTGGGAAAGGAGGCAAAGTGCGTAGGGACCGTGTTGTGACAGTCACACTATAACGGGGACAGAAAAAAAAATAAAACATAAGTAAATGAAACAACTAGAGAAGCAAGATATGCAGTGACAGTGACTTCAGCCGCCCAAACATCTACTGGGGACCCACTGACAGGGTAAACGGCGCTATTTTAAACATGCTCTGGTGATAAACTCTCCTCTCTGCTTCACTAAACTAAATCAGGGAAGTATGACGGGCGTAATTATAGATAACTGATGATATCTGTCAGAGAGAGTAAGAAAGCAAGGAAATAGGAATGTGAGAGGAGAACGAACAACCGAAAAATGCTGCTCGCTCGGAGAATTGCCTCATGGATCCATGTCAAATTTTGAAAACGAGTGGTTTATTAAGCACTGTTGATCTGCCCTAGCATCTAACCAATTAAAAAAAAAATCTATCAAGCTGAAATGCTTCTGCAGATGCCTTAAAATCTGGAGGAGAAAATGATTGCTCATAAAGTATTCTAAAATGATCATCTGAGATTAACAAGATGAGATGAGAAATAGGTGCGTGCTCTGCACTCAACTCCCACGTGTGGGAATGCACCACATGAGAACAGGGGGTTTGCCTGGCTAAGGCGCCATCTGGGCTGCCAAGCTGGCCTGGCTGTCCAAGCAGCCAACAGAAACAGTCAGAGCTGTACCGTGCTTTAGTCCACAAAAACTGCACCTCTCACCTCCTGGCCAGACTCCGTGTGCAATACTGGTTTCTTTCCTGTGGCAACATTTTCAGGGTGACATTGACAGAGATGAGCATCTTCTGAGAGCTGAGATATTTTCAGGCTAGAAATGTTTAGCTGCAGACAGTCATGTCTGAGGGGTGACAAGATTGAGCATCCCAAGCCTCGTCAGCAGGAACACATTCTGGGTGATTCCAGGAGAAAACTGACAACAATGAGCAAAAGTTAGGAGACAGATTTGAACTCCACAGGAAGGAGAACTTTCTAGGAATAAGAGTGTGTGACAAGCTGTCTCATAAAATCGGGAGATCCCTGGCATGGGAAGTGTGTAACTGTCGGGAGGCTGAGAAGCCATCTGTGACACACACTGACCATGGCAGCTTTGCACTGAGGAAAAGTTTGGCCTGGATCATCCTGGGAGATCATGAGATGCTTTAACTTTATGAAGGTATTTGAAAGATTTTAGAGTAGGGGATCAGGGTAGGGGCTAACCCCACCTCTTCCACCCCATCTGGCCCACTCCAGTACAGAGAAGGCAAGAAGCTGAAGCCTAAACCCAACTACAACAGTGTGGACCTCTCAGAAGTGGAGCAGGAGGACGGGGCTGAAACTGTGAGTGGGAAATGGGGGGGGGCATGAGAAGCTTCTCCCCAACTTAGCCCGGAAACGGGGCGGGGGGGGGGAGGCAGCGCATGAGAAGCCTCTCCTCCACTTAGCCCTGTAGCCAGCAAGTAAGCACCGGGTGCTCAGGAATGCTGGGATTGCTCAGTACTCTGGGGCATTGGGCTCTGTGCCTGAGATTCGTTCAGCAACTATGGATATTGAGCTATGACCCTCAAGTCACAGGGGTGACTATGAAAGTCTGAAATTGTGTCTGCAAGCCCAGCATGGCTTCAGTGTTGTGCTTGGCTTCCAATCCTCATATCACATCCTAGAGGAAGTCATGTCTTAGCGACACAGTGCTGTAACCCAGAGCATCCATCTCCTCAGAATGCTGTGAAAGCCCAGAATTTTGAGCCAGTAGTACACAGACTCAGATCTGTCTGCTCAGAGGAAAATGAAAGAGCCAATGTCCTAGAGATCCTAAAACATGGTAAAAGCCCCAAATCTCCCAGGTGAACAGGAACCAACTCCCTTTTCTTTTCCTCTTAAAGCTGAGAACTGCCATGATCAATGGGGAGACAGGTTCTCACTCCATGAATGTGAAGGTGCCACTGGACAAAGGGGTAAGGAGCCAGAGCCAGTGCCCATGAGGTCCCAGCAGGAAGCACTGAGCTGGACTTGGATTTTTCTGTGGCCTTGGGAGTGTGAGGAGAGACAGAAGGAAGGGGAGGAAGTAGGAAGCACACTGTTGACCTCACTGATGCTCCGTCCTTTTGTGTGTCTGTTTGGGCTTTTTGTTTGTTTTTGAGGCAAGGTTTCTCTGTGTAGCCCTGGCTGTCCTGTAGACCAGGCTGGCCTCGAACTCATGGAGATCTGCCTCTGATGCTCCGTTCTTCGGAGACCATGGAGGGTGGAGGTTGCCTGAGTCGCTCACAGCTCATCTTTTTGGCCTCCACTGCCTGCTATCCAGCCCTTTGGTTGTTTATGGTAGAAAGTGACAGTTAATTCTGAAAACTGCCTATAGCTCTGTTAAAACATGTCACATGGGAAAAGGTTGGAAATAGACACTAACCCCCAATTTTTATCCAAACACAGAGAAAGGAAATGAAAACCCTCACTACAGAGAATCAAAATCAGAAACCCCTACTATCTGTACAAACCTGTGTGTCATTTGAAAAGATCATTTCATCTTCTTACTTAAAAGATTCTGATAAGTCCTAACTCAACCCTTTTCTACTAATCTATGTTTTGCCTGTAAGCTGCTTTGCCATAGGCCAAAACCAGGTCCTTTATTATCCAGTGGTAATTCACAGCATACAGAAAGACATCCCACATCATTCCTCTGAATTCACATCATCCCTTGACATATTAACAAATGTCACCTCCTCCTGTATAACCACCCCCACCTCCTCCTTCATTTCCCACTGCCTCTGCTCAAAAAGCATAGCATCTGTCTGCAGCAACAGCAACGAGACCCAAGTTTTTCCCTGTACACAGCTCTCCACAGAGGCCAAATTTAGAGGCACTGGCCAGTGTCCCTTTTAGACAAGAAATTGGTTTCCACCAGGACTACTGTGGGACTTTCTGCCTCATCAGACACAATGGGGATGTCAGTAATGTCAGATCACCTGAGATAACTGATACCAAAGAGTCAGTCCCTTCCCTGTGCCTTCAATATGCCCTACGACTTCTGCCGAGGTACATTGAACATTGAACCTAGCCTGAAAAACCTAATGTGCACATGGCCCCTTAACAGCCAGAGCATCTGTGCTGTGTCCACACCCTGGCTTACCCAGTGGGTGGAGTATTCCTTTGCCCTTTCCTCCCAGGGCCCTGGGTTGGCTCAAGGCATCTCCATTCTTCTGAAAACCACTAGGCAGAGTCCTAGCCAGAAAAAACAGTCTGATCTTCTCGTTGCTGCTAATAAACCATTTCAGTGTATCCAGACTTCCTGAAACAAGCACACATTGGAGAATTAGGATGGTGGTGGTGGCCATGGCAGTTGTAATGCTGGCTTCTTAGGACACAGCCGCCCTGCCTTCCTACTGTTAGTACCACCAATAATGGCAGTCCAGATTCGTCAGAAGTGAGACCGAGCACAGCACAGACGCCCACTTGTTCAGCCACTCGATGGCGGCAGGCTTCTTCTTATCTACATCTTATAGACTGAGACATCACAGAAACCAGAAACCAGCCTAGGATCAGGGAAAATCACAATTCTAGACTTCAGGCCTTTGAGTCCTGTATGCTTGGAGTGCCAGCCGCAGACCCAAGGGTCTGAAAAAAACATTTTTCTTTATAAAACTAGATTATGGAGGAGCAGGTTTTCTTAGGAAATTTCCAATATAGTTTTAATTAGTCTTCCACCCTTCCCATCACCCAGCCATGCTTCCCTCCCTCTTTTGTATCACATTTGTCCCTTTACCCTCTCTCTCTCTCCCCTTTATAGTCTCCATTCCTTCTGTCATGTGTCTCTTTCTGGTTTCCTGGCCTCTATACACATTTGCTCCCATATAGACACATACATCTATTGATTGTGAAACAATATATATATAATTATATATGCTATATGTGTATATTATATAATTATATATGTGTGTATATACATACATACATACATACATACATACATACATACATACATACATACATATAATTAGAAGCTAGAACCCACATGTGAGAGAAAACAGTGTTTTTTTCTGGGCCTGAGATACTTCACTCAGTATAATGTTCTCTAGTTCCATCCTGCCCCTTGCTGCCAGTTCCATTCTTTCCCCAAAGTCTCTGTCCATTTGTTTCATATTACATGCATTCCATGACCCTCTTCTTCTCCCTCCTCTGCCATGTTGACCATCCCCTCATGATTTCCTCTCGAGAAGTTTTATAATCTTTGCACATGAACACAAAAATGCACACATTTATATAGACATATGTCATTTTATACCTAGATTCCACGCGGAGTATCTGTCTTGTTTAGTCTGACTTAATTCACTTAACATATGATCTCCAGTTCCATTCATTTTCCTGAAAATGTCAGGATTTTACTTTTCTTTAAGGAGTCCCAAATTCCCATGTGTGTGTGTGTGTGTGTGTGTGTGTGTGTGTGTGTGTGTGTGTGTACACAACCTGTTTTTAAAATCATCATTTGTTGATAGAGATCCAGGCTGGTTCATTTCTTAGCTACTTGAGCACAGCATCAGTAAAGGACATGTGTCCTTAGGGAGTGTTGACTTAGATTCCTCAGACACACAGCCAAGGGTGGCATGGCTGGGTCACGTGGCAGTTCTGTTTAGTATTTTAAGAAACTGCCATACCAATCTCCTTAGAGACTCTACAAGTTTACATTCTTACTGGCAGTGTATTCCAGAGTCTGGATTTTGTGGTTCTTTTTTCTTGAGGAGGGGTAGTTCTTTACATGGTCTAGAGGTCAATTTCCTGACTAATTTGTAGTTGGCAAAGGTTTGTTCCCATATTAAACTTTGTCAAAGACCTTTGCTGCATCATTCGTGTGATTTGTGTCCTTAAATCTATTTCATGTGCTGAATTACACTACTGATTTGCACATGGTTAACCAACATTGAGTCTTTGGGATGTAGTCAGCTTGGTTGTAGTGTACAAGCTAAATGTACTGTTGAATTCAGTTTGTAGGAGTTTTGTTGAACATTTTTGCATTGTGGTCATCAGGGAAATGGGCTTATAGTTTTCTTTTTTGTTGTGTCATTGTGTGCTTTGGGTATCAGGGCAATGACGATCTGTGGGATGTGTTCGTAGCTTCTTCTGTTTCTGTTCTTGTAATAGTCTGAGCAGCATTGGTCTTAGCTCATCCTTGAAGGTTGGGTAGACATTGGAGGTGGTCGGCTGTCCTGGGATGTTTAGTAATTTGTTAGTATTTGCTGCAACCTCATTGATTGCTGCAATGTATTTAAGTTGTCTATGCTGTCAGTTTAGTTTTTACTGGTCCCGTGTGTATAGAAACTTAATCTATTTCTTCTAAATTTTCTAGCTTAAATTTTTCTAGAATATGATTTTTCAAAGTATTCTGTAGTAATTCTCTGGATTTCATTGAACTCTGTAGTAACTTCTGGTTTTCTGAAGTTTATTTGGATGGTTTTTGGGTTTTTGAGACAGTGTCTCTGTGTAGTTTTGATTGTCCTGGTAATTGAACTGTAGACCAGCCTAGCCTCAGACTCAAAAATCCACCTTTTTCTGCCTCAAAATGCTGGGATTAAAGGCATATGCCACTACTGCCACCACTCAAAAACTTCTGATTTTTAATCTAACTTTATTAATTTAGGTCTTTCTTTTTTAGCTAAGGGCTTATCTTATTTAGTTTTTCAAAATACCAAATTGATTAAATCTATATATTTGGTTTTTTAGTTTTTATTTCATTAAATTTTGCCCTGGTCTTTATTATTTCTTGCCATCTACTCCTTTTGGTTTGGATTAATTTTGTTTTTCTAAGACTTGAGGTACATCATTGGGTTATTTGGTTTTAGATCTTTCTTGCTTTTAAGAGAGTGTGTGTGTGTGTGTGTGTGTGTGTGTGTGTGTGTGTGTGTCTGACATGCATACACACACCACAGCATGTCTGTAGAGATCAGGGAGTTGTGGGAGCTGGTTCTCTTCTTTCACTGCGTGAGTCCAGAAATGAAACTTAAGCCACCAGCCCTGGCAGTAGGCAGTTTAGCCCCCTGACCTATCTCACGGGTCCTTTTCTCACTTTTTAATTTAAGCATGGACAGCTGGAAACTTTTCACTTATAACTGCTTTAGCTCTGTCCCAGAGGTCCTGCTAAGGGTGCTTTCATTTTCATTTGAATTTCCTCTGTGCTTTCTTTAACAATTTCCTAGTCATGCAAGAATGTATTGTTCAAGACTTGGAGACTGAGCAATATATATTTAAAACTGTTATTTCCGCACGCGTGAAAGCAAGTACACTCTAACAAGGCCACACAGAGTTTATTTAAGAGAGGAGTCCCAGGTGGGTAAAGAGACAGAGGAGCAGAACAGAAGTCAGGGGACAGAGAAGAAAAAGGACCAGAGCACGTGCTCGCAGCCACTTTTAAGGGAAAGGGCGTGCACGGGTATGCATCATGGGTCCAGGGAGGTGCTTCCAGTGCCACAGGGTTTACGTAGCCACGTCCAGGGGTGTGCCTCCATGCAAGGTGCATCCCACCTGAGCAGAGGGGCTCAGCTAGGGAATGCCAGGAATCCTTACAAAAACATTTGTTTGTTTACTGTACATGTTTTTATGTGTGCATGGGTGTGGATGTGCACTGCTCTGGCATATGTATGGATGTCAGAGAAGAGCTTGGAAGGGTTAGTTCTCTTCTTATCATGAGCTCTTAGGTCATCTCCCTTGATGACACGCTCCCATACCTCCCTAACCACCTCACTAGCTTTAAACAATAGTTTTGACAAAGCAATAGAACTTGACAAAAAAAAAATCAGTTAGTAAACTTTAAAAAATGTAAAATTGATGATAGCACAATCTACCAGGATCCAGAGTAGCCCTAAAACAATGATTATAGCACTGGGTATTCACATTGAAAAACCAGAAAGAAAGCACATAGATTGACTAACAGTCCACCTCATGGCTAGAGAAACATCACAAGATTCTAACCAAATACAGCAGATGGCAAGAAATAGTAAGTATTATGGCAGAATTAATGAAGAAGTAAAAGAATACGACATTGAATATAAAATGAAGGGTTGCTTCTTTGAGAAGATTTACAAAACCTCTGGCGGGGGGAGGGTCAAATGAATAAAGGTGAAAAGGACGTTGTTCCTGTGACCTAAAAGGTCACTGGGGAATATTTAGCAGACTTGCATTACAAAAAGCTGGAAAATTTAAATGGGTAATTTCTAAACTCAGTTGACCTACTAACATTAAATCCAGAAGATATAAACAATTTAAACCAACTCATTACAAGCAAGGAGATTGAAGCAATAATGAAAAGTCTCCCCAACTGTTATTCTAAATAGACATTGTGTGCCTGTCGAACGGCCTTTTAAATATTTATGATTCTGCCCATAGGTTAGTGCTGCTCTCTGCTGTGGCCAGACAAGCCTCTTTTTGCGATAGACAATTATAGCAGAAACTCGTAACTAATCAAAATGCTAAAAATAAATGGCTATTGAGTGCTCAGCCGCAAATGGGATGGACATTAATATAACCACTTCCAAGCTTCAAAAAACATTATAGAAAAGGGGAGGAGGGGGCTGGAGAGATGGCTCAGAGGTTAAGAGCACTGACTGTTCTTCCAGAGGACCTGGGTTCAATCTCCAGCAACCACATGCTGGCTCACACCAATCTATAGTAAGATCTAATGCCCTCTTCTGGCATAAAGTCGCATGTGTAGATAGACCATTCATCTACATAAAGATATTTTTTAAAAAGAAAGAAAAGCAGGTGCAAAGAATGCAAGCCCCAGAGGAAAGGGAGGGGCACTGTACATGGCTCCCAGATATGGCTGCTGCACTCATGCAGTCACTGCAGCTGTGAGCACCTGCACATGACATGCAAACAACTGACCAGTCTACTTTCCATCTGGGATATGGGAGGGACACACAGCATCCACCCCTCCCTGAAGAGTTAAGAGCAGTAAATGGTTGTTGGAAAAGGAGGAGAAGCATTTTCTTCAGTGATGGGGCCACTGATGAGTTGGCTGTGCTCTGAGAAGTAGCCTCTCACCCATGGTCATGTAGGCAGCCTCAGTTATAGTTATTGGGCCACACACAGAAAGAGATGTGAAAGTATAAGGGAGACTGGCTGGAAAGAGAAGGAAGATCAGTGGGAATAGGAGGAGGAAAAGAAAAGATAATAGAGGGATATATATGTATGGAAATGCCAAAAATAGGTAAAAATAAGTACATGTTTTTAAAAGTGTCTCCCCAAGGGCTGGGGAGGTGGCCCAGGGGGCAAGAGCACTTGTGGTGCAAACACAAGGACCTAAGTTCAAATACCAACCACTCCTGTAAAAAGCTAAGGTTGACAATGCATGCTTGTAACCCCAACACTGGGGCCAGACAGAGATCAGTGGATCCTGGGAGCCCAGCCAAAATGGTGGGCTTCAGGCTCAGTGAGAGACCCTGACTCAAGAAAATAATCAAAAAAAGATAAGAAAGACATCTGTACCCTCCTCTGACTCCTGTCTCTGTGTGCTCCACATTCCCAGGCATGCACCAAATAAGTCACACACATACACACACACACACACACACACACACACACACACACACACACACACACACACACACCAAATGTTTTAAACCTTCCCACAAAGAAAAGCCTGGGATCAGACAAACTCATTACTGAATTTATAAAAGTTTAAAGGAAATCCTAACACAGATGATCCTCAAACTGTTCTCCAAAATTAAAATGGAAGAGAATAGTACTAAACACATTCTATGAAGCCAGTATTACTCTGATACCAAAATAAAATAAAACTACAGAGCAACACATGTGCAAAAATTCTCAACAACAAACAAGATTCAGAAACGTATTAAGAAACTGCAGCAAAGTTGCTTTCATCCTAGGAATGCAAACCTGGTTTGATATTGAACGTAACATTGCCACATAAATGGGCTTAAGGGTAGAAATTAGATAACCACCTAGCTAGATGTGGAAAAAGCAAAGTCCAACATGGATTCACAGTAAGGGTATTTGTGGTGGTCTGAACGAGAATGACCCCACATGCTTTTGCGCTTGAATGCTTGGTCTCCGGTTAGTGGAACTGTTTGGGAAGGATTAGGAGGTGTGGCCTTGTTGGAGGATGTGTATCACTTGGGGTGGGCTTTGAGGTTTCAAAACCCCATGCCAGGCCACGTGTCTCTTTTCTCTGCCTACTATCTGTGAATCAGGATGTAGCTCTTCGTCACTGCTCCAGTACCATACGTGTCTGTTTGCCACCACATACCCCATTATAATAATGGACTAACCCTCTTAAGCTGTAAGCAAGCCCTCAATTAAATGCTTTCTCTTTTTATAAGAGTTGTCATGGTCATAGTGTGTCTTCACAACAATAGAGCAGTGAGTGACAAAGGCAGTACTGACGAATTAGGGATAGATGGAGTACTTCCAAATTATAAAGGCCAAATATGACAAACCTATAGCCAGCATTAGACTAAATGGGTAGAAATTTGGGGCCTTTCCTCTGGACTCTGAAATGAAACTCCATACTCTCCACTTTTATTTAATATAGTTCTCAAAATTTTGGAGCAGTAAGATAAAGGGTGTAAAAAACAGAAAAGGAAGAAATCAAATTATCTCTATATGCAGACAGGATAATTACATAAAAGACACTATAGATTCAACCAGAAGGTTCTTTGATCTAAAGTTCCAAGATGCAAACTCAGCATACAAAACTCAGAAGCTTCCTTATGTGCTGGTAATGAACTTTGAGGCTGGTGTCTTTGCCAGTGCGGTGTGTCTCTCAGAAACAACAGAATGTCAAATGAAGGCTTTTAGTCCACTCAGTAGTCTGAGGTTTTTGTTTGGTTTGTTTTGCCAAGTTGAGGCCATTCATATTTAGTTATTGAGAGATGTTTACTAATTCCTATAATTTTTGCCAATTATTTTTTTGTTAAAGTATTTGCTTTTATTTTCTCTTCTTTTGGTATAGCAAAGGTTTGCTGGTTTATTGTGTTGGATATATGGGTTTTTTCCTAGTTCTTTATCTATTCTTTTGCAAAACATTCTTTCTCTCCCCTTCCTCTATCTATAACACTCTTTTAAGTATCTCCTTCACTGTTGGTCTGGTGGAATGAAGTGCTCAGACTTCTGTTTGTCTTGGTATGCCCTTATTTTTAAAGACATCTTTGCTAGACACAGCAATCTTAGCAATTACTTACTTTCAGGGCTTGAAATGCATTATTCCATCATTTTCTGGCATTGAGTGCTGCTAAAAAATATGCCTGATATTTCTTTCTTTGTTGATATTAGATTTTGTCCTCTTGCTGATTTTTTAAAAAAATTATTTTTAATTGTGTATATGTGTCTGGGAATGTGCACAAAAAATGCATGTGTCCTATGAACTCAAAAGAGAGTTATGGATCCCTTGGAGCTGGAGTTACAGAAAACTGTGAGCCACCATGTCGGTGCTAAGAATCAAATCGATGTTCTCTGCAAGAGCAGTAGGCACTCTTAACCACTGATCCATCTCTCTATCACACACGCCATAGCTCTTAATATTGCTTCTGTGGCAGTATGAATGTAAGTGGCCCCCATAATCTCATAGTGAGCGATGCTATCAGGAGGTGTGGCTCTGCTGGAGTGACCATGACCTTGTTGGAGGAAGTGTGTCACTGTGGGGGTGGCTTTGAGGTTCCTGTGCTCAGGACATTGCCCAGTGTCTCAGAAGACTTCCTGTTGTCTGCAAGACAGTAAGACTCTCAGCTACTTCTCCAACACTACATCTTCCTTCATGATGTCATACTCCCCATCATGATGAACCTCTGAAACTGTAAGCAAGGCCCCAATTAAATGTTTTCTAAGAGTTGTCACAGTCATGGTGTCTCTTTTATTGTCACAGCAATAAAAGCCTTGACCAAGACAGTTTCTTTTCTTTTTTCTTCTGACTATAACATGTCATATGTTGTTGTAAGAGGATTTTAGCCTGATTTTTTTGGCCTTAGCCAGAGGTTTGATCAGCAGTCTGGCAGTCCAACAGAAACACTCACAGTCTCACAGAGACACATAGATGCTTATGATAATTTTTTGCTGATTGACCTAAGGCCTAGGCATATAACTTGTTACCTTTTTAGTCTTAAACTAACTCATCTTTTTTTTATCTTGTTTAGTTATATGGTTCGATACCTTTTCTAAGAGTAGTATTTTGGTTTATTTCCTCTGTGTCTACTGCTGTCTCATCATTGTGTCTTTAGTGTATCTTTGTGGTGCCTGTGTCTGGTTTTTTTGTATTTAGAGTTTTCCCGGTCTGCTAGCTCCACCCACACTTTCTGTCTGCCTTCAGTCAATCAGCGTTTTTATTAAACTATTAGGTGGGACAGTTATTTATGATGTAATAACATAATCCCACTACAATATGTCATAGTGGAGATCTCTATCTTCTCTGGTCATGTCTACTTGGGGTTATAAACGCCTGCTGCATTTGTGTGTCTATTACTTTCTCTGAATCTGAGGAGTTCTGCTATAATTCATATTACCTATGCTTTTAGTGTTTAGGCTCAGCTCTGTATTCTCCTGGAGATTCTTAGATTTGGTTTCTTGAATATATCTCAGAGTTCTTGTAAGTTGTGATCATGTTCATTTTTATCCTTAGTAATGTTTAGATATGGTAGTCCATTAGCCAGTCCTGCATGCCTGCTGGTTTGGTTTGGTGATTTTCTTCTATGTGGTCTATTGCTGATGCTTTCCACTGTGTGGTTTTTTTGATTCACTAAGTTTTTAGTTTCTAACTTTTCTAATTTCTCTTAAGTCCCAGTTTCCTTGCTGAGTTTTTCTCTTCCTGACTTTTACATACACATCTTCTAGTTTTTCCTTTATGTTGCTGCCTTTTCTTTCCAGGTTCTGAACTAAATTAGTTTGACTATAGTCTATATCAGGTCCCGATCAGTGTTTATTCATTTATTTGTTGACAGTTTTATTCAGGTCCCATTCATCTCCCATCCTATCTTTCTCCTACCCTCACCAATCCCCCCCCCAAATACTGTATCCCACCTTCATGGATTTTTGTCTTTGCATTGTGACTGCATTTATCCAGGCCCACTCATGTGGGCATAGATGTAATCCTATCCACTGGGAAATCTCTAACTCTCCAGTGGCTATTTCACTGAAGAATTGTCTGCCCCCAGCAGCCACTGACTGATGTTGGTTCTCCTGGGTGAGATAGGGACAAATGATCCCTTTCCCCTCTATGAACGCTGGAGTCTTAGGCTGGTTCCATGTAGGAAACTACAGTTCGGAGTGCCAGAGTATACCCTGTTCTTTTTTTTTTTAAGCCTGTTAAGTTTTCAAGTTTGCTTTCTACCAAGTTTTTAACTCTTCCTCTCTTTTGATGAAACTGTGTGTCACATTAGACAACAAATACACATTCTTATTATCAAAAGGGGGATAAAAAACCTGCATCTCGATGAAATTTTACAGTTCAGTGAGTGACAAAGCAGCATGGTACCATTGCAGCCCTGTCAGCAGCGTGAGAGCAGGAGAGTTGACTCAGGGAAAGCAGACCAGTGTTGTCAGCAAAGGGCTTGGTGCTCAAGGCCAGCTAGTATTCCTTTAGGATAGGAGACAGACACTTGGACACACTTGGTGACAGTTGCAGAACTAGAAGTCAAGAACGTCACAGTAGGGAGGAGAAGGGACCTGAACAAATCCTGTGAGCTTCAGTCTCACCCAAGACAGCTGTCTCTTCAGTTCCTGAAGAGTCCATCATGACAGCAAGCAAAGGCAGACAGGGCAGCAGGAACAGGAAATGATCAGTCTCATTTTTGTCTGCACACAGGAAGCAGAGAGGTTGCTACATGCCCTTAAGATGGTCTTCTCACCATTGTCCAGACTTAGTGTTTTTTCTACCCTTCTTCACCAGTGTTCTCTGAGAGGAGGAGATGGGAGTGTCCTGTTAAAGTTCAGTAGTTACTTGTTCTCAGGACCTTGACCATGAACCCCAACATTTATCACAACTCTTTGTAAAGAGAAGCATCTTTGATCAAGGCTGAGGTTAGCACTCGTGTCTGGATATAAATATAAATATTTGGTAGGCGGTCTGAGGTTGCCATTATCTACCTGTACATGACACCTCTATTCAGAATCTTTTTAAAAACTCGTTTTTAAATTACTTATAAATTAGTGGGTTTCCATATGACTGTTTACATTCTTAATTTTGGTTAACTGAGTTGTCAACTTGCCACATTCTACAGTCACCTGGGAAGAAAGGTTCCAGTTGGGATTGTCTAAATCAAGTTTCCTATAGGTGTGTCAGTGTGTGGTTGTCCTGATTACATCATTTGAGGTGGGAAATCCATCCTAAAAGTGGGACACGCCATCTCCTGAGTTTGAGTTCCAGACTCTGAGCGGTAGAAGGTGGGCTGGGTGAAGGCATGCATGGATTCACTCACTTTCTCTCTCTCTCTGCTGACTGGATGTGACTAGCTATTTCAAGTACCTGCTACCTCGACTTCCCCTGAAAGTGACTTACTGGAACCTGGAATTGAGAGTTACAATACACCCTTTCTTCCCGTGTTGTGTTTGTTATGGTTTTATCATCTAAACATAAAGGAAACCAGGACATCATCTTCTTCTCAGCCACACCCTTCCCATTTTCATAGCACATGTGCTCTGCCACCTGCATCCTCCTGGGCATTTTTTTAAGTTGGAAGAAATTTTTTTTTGTTGCTGCTTCAGTCTTATTGCTGGCTTTGAATTTGTTTAAACTATTCACTTCATCTTGGTTTAATTTTGGTTGGTCATATGCATCTAGAAACATATTCATTTTAGATTTTCCAGTCGTCTAGAATATGTGTTTGTGAGGTATGCCTTTAGGGTTTCTGAATCCCTTTGGTATCGATGTTGTCTCCCTTTCATTTCTAATTGTAGTAATGTGGGTGCTCCCTTTTCTTCTTTCCTTTGGATGACTGGCTAAGGGCTTGTCAGCCCTGCTGACCTTTTCAATGAACCAATGCTTCATTTCATTGGCACCTTGTATTGTTTTGCTGTTGTTTCTTCTGTTTTATTTAATTTCTGCCCTGATATCTCTCTCTCTCTCTCTCTCTCTCTCTCTCTCTCTCTCTCTCTCTCTCTCTCTCTCTCTCTCTTTGTTTTTTGAGATAGGGTTTCTCTGTGTAATCCTGGCTGTCCTGGAACTCCCTCTGTAGACCAGACTGGCCTTGAACTCACAGAGATCTACCTACCTCTGCCTCTTAGTGCTGGGATTAAAGGTGTGTGCTACCACCACCTGACTTTGTTTTTTTCTAAGTCCTTAAAGTACATCATTATGTTATTTTGGGTTCTCTCTGTTTTATATATATATATATATATATACATATATATATATACATGTATATATATATGCTTTTCTTTTAAGACTGCCTTCATTGTGCCCCATGACTTTCTGTATATATGTTTTTGTTTTTATTCCATTCTAGATTTTTTTACTTCTTACTTGGTTTCTTCAGCAATCTATTTCCCATTCAGTGGTGTGTTGTTTCTCGTCCATGAGTCTGTGTACTTTCTACAGTTTCTATTGTTATTACTATCTAGTCTTATTTCGTTGCCTTGGGGGCTGTAGGCTTGCTAACTTTCCTCAGGCTGGCCCTCCAGCTGTGATTTCCCCCCACTTCCCCACCCCCACCCTCCCTCACCCCCCCCCACTCCTACACCCTTGTGAGCACAGCTGAGGCTGTGTCCTGCTGATTTCTATCCTCCCACTTCCTTTGTGGGTTTCTGAGACACTCTCTCATTCACTCTTTAGAATAGCAGCTAACTTTTTTTTTTTCTAGCAGTTTTTCTAGATGTTGAAAAGATAGGGTCGGGAAAGCAAAGTACCACTCTCCTCCAGGAAGATGTTAGTCAAATATACACATCCCAGCTCTAGAAGATTCCAGCCCCAGTGTCTCCTCAGAGCCCTGAAGAAAGCCTAGACTCACTCTGCCTACAGAGCCCAACAATGCAGCCACATGGATAATCTAAGTTACATTGATGTTGGTTAAAATTAAGATGTTTCAAGTGCTGAGCTGGCCACATGGGCTGGGCAAGCCTAGACTATAAAGACAGCTCCTGAAAAGCCAGTTTGCTAAACTGAGCTGTTTCTGCCCATGAGTGTCCGTCTATAAAGGGGATGTGATGGGTGGAGAGTGAGTCCTGAGAAAAGCAGAGCAAGATGATAAGCAAGCGAGGGTGTGGATGGAGAGGTGCCCAGCACGACTGTCACCTAGCCAGGACACTTCTCTTTTGCTTTCAGAAACGGGTTCTATTCCTGACCAATGACTATTTCTTCACAGACATCAGCGACACACCTTTCAGGTGAGGAGATTATGTCACACAAGCCAGGGATTTGAGACAGAGTAGAGATATACCACCACCTCAGGATAGAACTTTCAGATTTGAGAGTCAATTCTTTCTTTCTAAGTTAGCAATTCTGTGCTATTAGCAAAAGATCCTGGTCAGCTAGCATTCAGGAAACAAAACTAGATGGGCTTTGCCAGTGTGGCTACAGGTCCAGTTCTGCAGCCAAACTCTTAGGTTGGATCCCAGCTCTACCACTTACAGGCTTTGTGATCTGAGTCAAGGCACTTAAGGTCCCTATGACTCAAATGTGTAAATGATGATGGCAGCAGCTACTTCTTGACTATTGATGACAACATTCTCTACCTGGATGTCGGCACGGGATGGTAGGATGGGAGGATCGAAGAGGAATCGTTCCGAGGTTCCCTCCATCATTTCCCAGTGGAGCTCAGGTTCCCTGCCCTGACTGCCCTAGAATACCGAGAACTTCTCAAGATCACCACCTCCTCAGCCCACTCAGACCAACTGTGAGGCAGAGCTCAGGTGCTACACCTCCTAATGCTTCCCAGATTCAAACCTAATGTGCTACCAAGAGATGGGGATTTAGAAGGACAGGAACCTCCTCAGGGGATCCTGAGGTGGTCCCTGGAAGCTCAAGTCCTTACTTACTCCTTGGGAACTTCGGGAATCATGGTCAACGACATTTCCAGGGCCTTTCTTAGGAAGAATGACTGATTTGGCTGGCAGTATCTTCCTGGTTCTCAGGGGATGGCCTGTGAGGCCCGGCTAAAGGTGAAAAACTAGAAAGGCATGCTGTTGTCCTGGGTCCAGAAGTTCCTTGCTTGGTGAACAACTAGCTAGAGTAATGTGGCCAGCATTCATGAAACTCCCTTGCCTTCTCTAGCTTGGGCGTGGTGCTGACTAGGGGCCATGGAGAATACATCCTCCTGGGAAATACATCTGTGGAGGAAGGTAGGTCAAGCTATGTGCTGACTGATGTGGTATGTGGCAGGAAAATTCACTCTTCCAGGTTGCTAAACAGGGTCAACCCAAGGTAGACTCAGGGTGAGAATTTCCCACTGGGTGAGGTGGCAGAGAAGGGCCTCACCCTTAACCCAGGTGACTAGGATCCCAGCTTCCTGGACACCTTGAGAGAATCAACCTTCATGAGGGTCAGGATGTCTCTGAGAGCCCTGAAAGATGGGACACTGCTATGTCTGTCACTTCTCTTTCTCATCCCTGGGTGCATCCCATCACCCCATCTCTCTATTCTCAGTCCAGTCATAGTCCCCTCATCCCTAAACAATCATAGACAACCATTCACCCTGCCTCTGTCTCCACAGAATCTTTCTAGAAATGCCTTCTCTCCTGGTGGTGTCCTGCTATCTCCCCAGGTTCACTCTCTTAAGCTTCTCACCTTTCAAAAGATGTGCTGAAGGTCTGACTCTCGCAGGCTATGGGTGTGGCCTTCTCTGGGGTGGTCATCATCAAGCCAAGGGGAAATCATTAGAATGGTCCAGCCTTGTGAGATGGCTGTCCTTAGAAGAAGCAGACAGCTGAGGGCTAGAGATATGACTCAGCAGTGATGAGCACCGGCTGCTGTTGCAAAGGACCTGGGTTCTGTTCCTAGCACTCATGTGGCAGCTCACAGCTATTTGGAACTCCAGTCCCAAGGGATCTGGTACCCTCTTCTGACCATGTACATATGGCACATAGACATCTATGTAGGCAAAACACCCAGACACATAAAATAATAGCAAAACATATTATAACTACACAGTTGCAGGAAGGGGCACTGGTGACAGGCAAAGAGAAGAACACAGCAGAGCGGGGTGGGGGCAGGGAGCTGGGAGGGGCTTCCCTGACAGTCTCTGCTCTTGGTCCCTCCCTCCAGCTCACTCTGACACTATCGGGTGCCAGTCTAGATGACACTGCCCCCTCCAGTTTTCCAGGGTAGCCCTACCCTGCCAAGGCGATATACTGACACCTTGCAATGTCCTTCCACAGCAAGAGGCCCTGCTACTGGGGCTTTCTCTCTCTCGGTCCTCAGTCACCAGGCCACTAAGTTCCCTAGGTCGGCAGTGTGCCTCTTCCCTCCCCTTCCCACCACTGCCCAGTTAGTCTCCATCACATTCCTGCAGAGGGAGCTGTCCCGCAGCCGCCTGACGTCACGCAGTCCCTGAGCGACTTTACCTCAGTTGTTTGCCCACTATCTCTTCCTACAGTTTCTCAAAGCTTCATTGAGCATCTACTTATGTTTGAGCACTGAGATACCAACAGCTTGTTCACCCATTCCATCAGCCGGGTGTACTAAGTGCACAGTCAGATAGGCCGAGAGCCCAGTGAGGCTCCAGAGCTCTTTAGGCAGGCCCAGCCCAGCCCAAGCTCATCTCAGGCTGGCCGCTGTGGCAGCGTGTATGACAAAACCAGGGAAGACAAAAATCACTGCTTTCAAAGTGTTAGCTCCTCGGAGGGAGGTGCTAAGAGGGTGGGGCTTGCAAGACACTGGTATCTAAAGAGGTTTAAGGCTGTAGGCACTAAAACCTGTAGTAAGAAGCTAAAGGAGTACATACAAAAATCCCTTCCTGGAAAGAAGTTTGCCCACCCACAACCACAGGGTATCAGCCTGAGTATAGACTCTGCTTTCAGGCCTGCATGACTTACTTCATCCGGATCTGACCTTGGCCAGCGACTGGTAGGCAAAGAGGTAAGGGTGGAAGGGAGAAAAGGAAGGAGCTGAGGTAACATGTGCTCCCTGGGTTTCCAGGATCTACTGCGTCACCGATATCGACCCAGAGCACCGGAAACTCAGCCAACTGGAAGCTGTGGTCCGCTTCCTGACAGGGATGGATCCAGGCCTGGAGTGTGAGTACCCTAACTCATGCTTCTGAACATGCTTCCCAGGAGTGGAGAGCACCATCAACCCATCCCAGAATCACAAAGCTGACTTGAGGGGAGTTAGAAAAAGCCCCAAAGAAACAATCAGAGTTGGCTAGGACCATGGCCCATTCAGGACGTGGGCATTCTAGGGCCTGCACCAGGGATCCTCATGTCAGAGGTCAGCATCTTTCTTAGCTTGCTTGTCCAGTCTATCCCCACCACGTTAAAGTAGGCAAGGAGCAGACACTGTCTTGAAGTCCTCAGTTCTGCCAAGCATAGCAATTGGTCAGGAAGTCTCTTCAATCCTTGACCTGTCTGGGCATTCAGGCCTCTGGCCAGTTCACTTAACCATGGATCTCAGCAAGCTCCTCCCTCTTCTTCCATTGCCCTGCTGCATATATGTCCTCCCCATGGAAAGACCATCTCCCGAACCAGCCTCCCAGGGCATTCATCTGTCTTCCCATCAGCCAGCAAAGCATGTGAGCATATGCTTGTACCAGATCTGGGGCAAGGATGGAGATACAGACAGTCCAGCCAAGGCCTGGCACTGTGGAGCTGCAGCTGGAAATTTGGGGGAGAAGCAGATAGTGATCAAGGCTGCAGACATATGCGTGTCACAGTCCTGACAGGTGCTGTGGATGGAGTGCTCGGAGGCAGGTGAGAGCAGGATTATAAAAGATGAAGGAGATCCTAAATATGTGGGACCCTCTTTGAGGGCAATGAAGATATTTTGAAATAAATACAGTGGGTTACACAGTGATACATACACATGTAGCCATTGTGTTGAATATTATAAGTTAGTTTGGTACGACATACATTTCACTTCAATAAAAATTAAAACAGTTCTAAGAGAGAGAGCAGCGAGTGCCACCTATGTAGAGTTGAAGACAAGCAGCCAGGCCGGGGAAGCAGCAGGCACTGGGGTGATGGGAAGGACAGCTTTGAGGCAGGTCAAGCCTGCAGCACCCACAGTTTCCAGCACGTCCTGCATCAGGAGCAGAGCGAGTGGGAGCTGATACAGCAGATTTGGCAGACCCTGGCTGGATCAAGAATATCTAGACTCGGCAGTGATGAACTGGATGTCAACTCACATCTATTCTGTGGCTGAAGGCAAAACAAGGAGGGTTGATATCTTTATGACCACTCAGATGGCTTTAATACCCAGAGACACCAGCCAGTCTCATCCTTCGCCTGACTTCCATAGTGGGGGAGGAGGCTGTTGCAGGCATTGTTGTTATTATTGGACAGACAAGTCTCAAACTTGCTATGTAGCCAAAGATGACCTCCGATTTCTGAGTCTCAACTGAGATTCCAGCCATGTACCATAACTTAGATATATTCCTAACTTCTAGGAGCTATGCTGTTCTTAATGGAGTGTGGGCTGGGGAAGTAGGTGACATGTGGCTGGTTCCTGCAGGTGACGAGGAGCTGATAAGGGAGGTGCTGTTTGACGCCGTGGTGACGGCCCCCATGGAAGCCTACTGGACAGCACTGTCGCTCAACATCTCTGAGTATGTATGGGAGGGGCAACGGTTTGGGAGAGCAGGTGGTACATTCAGACATATTCTATTCTTGATTGAGCCAGGCCCCTGGGAAAGACACCACCCCTTCCGAGGGAACCATGATGGGAACAGGGACACAGGGAGATGGTGGAAATGGGGGATGGAAATGGCCTTATGCCACTCCTGTGAAGCAGACTCCCATCCCATTGCTCTTACCAACTCTTCACTCAACAGCCTTAAGTGCAGCTTCCCCAGCAGCAAGCCTCAGCCCCACTGCAGCCCAGTTCATGACCCAGGATAAACGTGTTCTCTTGGTTGGCCTCCCGCTACCCAAGAAGTGTCCCAGTTAGTGCAAGACCGACAAACGGGGTCTTATTCCCAGCTTCACAGGAAGGGCCGCCACTGGCTCAGCATCAGTGCTTGCCAGACTCTTCGGTTTCCCTAATTTCCCTGCTGGCTTTTTCTTGGTAGCATTGTGTTTTGTTGCTAAACCAAAAAAAAAGTGAGCACTGTGGACGTGGCATGAGAGGTAGGTGGTCAGGGTGACATCAGTGAGGTAATGGCTATAATGTTTGTTTCTGAATGAGAAGGATCAACAACATAGGTGTCAAACCTCCCTAACACTCATGTTCAATGTCGCTCCTCTAACAAAACAACCTCCTATTTTTAAAAGCAATGTGCTCCATTTCTTCAAGAGATGGGCTAGAACACAGTGTTCATGTGCATGTACTCCGCATGCGCACCCGGTTTCCATGGAAGGCTGTTCAGCAAAGGTTCTGAGGACTTCTGTCTGGTTAGAAAAATAGGTCACCAAAATGGGGTTTTAACTGCATATGCTTTTGATGCAACCTTGAACCATATAAATGTAGGTATACAAATAAGCCAAAAATGAAGAAAGACTGTAGGGTCAGATACTATAGCACATAGTGTATTGAGGAGAAAATGTTCTTCACTAGCTTCTATACTACCAAAAAAAAAAAAAAATGGTCTGCTGGGCCTGGGAAAATGGCATGATAGTGTTTGTCACACAAGTGTGAGGACCTAAGTTTGGACCCCCAAAACCCACATGAAAAGCCAGGCATAGTAGTCCACTTCTGAAACCCCATACTGGGAAGGCAGAGGTAGATAGATAGATCATTAGAGTCACTGGCCATCCAACCCAGCCCAATCAGTGAGCTCCACGGTCAGTGATTCCACAATAAAGAAGGCAGAGAGCAATCAAAGAAGGCACTCAGCATCAGCCTCTGACCTCCACACATGTGCATGCTCACACAAACACATACACACATATAACACACAGACAGAACTGAAAGCAGCATGTTATGGGGACTGGAAGCTCTCCCACTGAAGATGTGGACAAGCACGCTCCATCCCACTCCTAGACAAAAAAGTCAGAAAGCAGGAAAGCAGCTTGGCAATAGAAAGTACTTCTAGTCAGTGGAACTGGAGAAAAAAAAAATGTCTCCAGGAAAGATAACATGAGCAGGAGGCAGGAGAGGTGTCTATAATAGAGCACCTGTCTAAGAGCAGGTATGAGGCCCCAGGCTTCATACCCAGCACTATAAAATAAATAAATAAATAAATATTATATACCAGGAAACTTCAGAAGAATAGGAACATCACTATAGCCAATAAGAGAATTTAGTAAAGAAGAAGGTTATAATATCAATGTTCAAAAATTAATAATACCTGGGGCTGGAGAAATGGATTAGTTGTTAGCACATGTTGCTTACAGAGGACCTGAGTTTGGTTCCCAGAACCCATGCTCAGTTATAGGCAGTTATATCACAGCTGCCTATAACTCCAGCTCCTGGGGAGCTGATGCCACCTTCTGCCTTCCATAGGTACCTGCACTCACATGCATATACCCACACAGAGACATATTCATATATGCCATTAAAAACAAAAAATAAAATGTTTTCTCTGCAGCTACAGTGTGAATGACAAAGAGCTTCAGGAACAGACAAACAGAAACAGAACCATACAGGGACAATAGAGAAAGGAAAGGATCAGTCTTTAAACGTGTATGACCCAGATCTCCATAAAAGAAATGCATATAAAACCACTAAAGCTGCTGCCTCTTGCCATCCAGTACAACTGAATTTGGCAGCGTACAAAGGATACTTGGCAAAATTAGATATGCCTTAAGCAGAAACTGATAAAGTTGTGGCCTGTACTTGGTAATCACACCATTGGAAAGGATACTGGGTGTGGGTTGCTGTTGGTTAGGTCAACCTGCGTTAGCATCCTTAGGAGCCCACATTTCCAACAAAAGAAATGTAAGTTTCAAAAATCAAAAGTATTCAAATATAAAAGGCGAATATGAGGGGCTGGAGAAATGGCTCAGTGGTTAAGAACACTTCGTCCCTTACAGAGGACCTGAGTTCGGTTCTCAGCACCTACATCAGCAGCTCACAACTGCATATAATTCCTGGTCTCTGTGGGTATACACAAAAATAAAAATAAATCTTAAAAAAAATAGCAGTGAATCTGAATTGTAAGTGTTCACCTGAGTTCCAGATCTATTTTCTTTTAAAGTGATAAGGAGGTTACCCCTTACTTGCTCTTCTAGGGAGCATCCAACTGTCACAGGTGAATCAGAGCAGAGAGGGAGGAGCTAGCAGGAGTACTGGGACTCGGGGCCCCTACAGAGAGCTCATTGGCCAAGGATGGGGTAAAAGCTAGGGTAGCCACAGTTGGATGGGCTACACTCCAAACCCTGCATCCATGAAGAGACTGTGGAAGACAAAATCCATTCATTGGTCACCTTTGGAAGCGTGAGACAAACACTAATTTAAATAAGTCAAAGCATGAGTTACTTATCTTGCCTCTTCTGTGCAAATTTTTCCTTAGGATATAGTTTTTCTGTATACAAGTATTTGCAATAAAAGCAAAATTAAAACATTGAAGGGGTGCACCTGTGAGTATCCCCCAGTCAGCAGTATGCACTAGCCTGTCAGGACCAAATCACCTGTGTTTTAGCTGCATCATCACATTGTGAGAAAAAAAATACCAGGAGCAACTATCTTAGGAGAACATTCATTTGACTTCCAAGTCAGTCATGTGTAGGGCTGACCTGTAGCTGGAAGGCTATGCTGAGGGATATACATCATGGCATTGTGCAATCTTACAGGAGTGGAGGGCACCAGGGTCCCAATGTCCCCTTCAAGGACACCCTTTCCCGCCGTGCTCACTTTTCAAAGGCACTACAGCCTCCTGATAGGACCACCTGGGGAACCAAGCCTTCCATAACTGGGACTTGAAGGGATAGTTACCCAAACCATAGAGAGTAAAGGCTCACATCTGGATACGATCAGGCCTAGTGGTCTAAAAGGTAATTTACAAGAAATACTGGGGTGGGCGGGAGGAGATGTGCTGAACAATACTTTAGCAACTGAGCTCACTAGACAGGTGGTCTGCTGTGTGCAGAAAGCCTTCAAAGGGAGGAGAAGCTGGAATAGAAGACCTGGGTTGAAAAGGCTAAGGACTGCCATGGGCATGGACTTTCCTTCAGGGGTGACAATAAATGGTCTAAAATCACAGTTGCAATGGCTGTGCCATTTGATGAGTGCACTAAAAGAAACTAAAATAAATACACATTAGACAGGTAAATCATATGGCTCGTGGATTGTAGCTCAAAAACAAGGCCCAGCGTGAACAGGTACTAAGTCACTGTACTGAGCAGACGACAGAAAGATTCTCATTTACCAACTTAAACTCTTTGGACATGGACTATCTGGTGACCCTGGCTGTCATAGATCTTTTCAAAAGGCAGGACAGTGGCATTGAGGGTGTTATTTTCATTTGTCTTACATCCTTATATTCTGATATAAATTAAAAGATTTACTGATTAAGTACATAGGATTTTCTTGAGACTGTCCAGTTGCTGTGGTGCCTTGGGAAGCCTGGGTTGGTGCTTGCAAAGCTGGGTTATGGGAGAGGTCAGTAGACTCCAAGAGAAAAATGATTGATGCTTTTTAGAGATGCTGACCCAGCTAACTCAGTAGACCTAATGCAGGGTGCTGGTCCTATGACATTAAAACCTCGAGTAACCCAGACATCCAACTTCAGGGGTCCCATCACCCTAGTCCTTTCTCTTCAGGGACTCCCCAGACTTGGTGCTGTCCCTGGATACTGCCAGTGTAGACCATCCTATAACCTCTGGGCCCTAGCAATTTGTATTGTCCTGCCTGGTGTCCTCACAGAACCCACACACCCAGGTACTAGAAGAGATGGCTTATACATTGTCATTGTATTGCCTTGCAGAGCATCAGAGCCTAGTGTGGAGGTGGCCTTTCTGGGGACCAGGGCTGGTCTCCTAAGACGAAGCTTGCTCATAGGCTCCGAGAAAATCTCTGACAGGTGAGTCTTGGGAATTCTGGGGTGGGTGTGGGGCCTTTGGGAGGAACCAGACACAAGTCTTGGGTCCCCTTGGGGCATGTAGGGCAAAGATGGTCTCAGTATGCTGTGCCCTGTAAATCCATGAAGGACAGAAGACTGGGTTTCAAAGGCGAGAACAATAGAAGGAACAGTGGCCCACTTAACTTAGTGTGTCCTGGAGACCTACGGTGGCCCAGGAGGGGCCTATGAGTTTGGAAGGGTAGGTCAGACATTCCACTTACTGGTATTGCTAAGGAAACAGGGATTGTGTCGTTCCCTGGGTCTAACCTGGGCAGCAGTTAGGTGTTACAGTCATCCTTCCTCCACTGTGGATCCTTTCTCCATGCTTGGATGGGTTATCTTTGGAGTTCTCACTCCAAACAGATCAGAATAAGGGTCCAGCCCGCTCCAGAACAGATTTCCTATTGCACAGTCGCCAAGTTGCAGACCTACTTCAGCTAATGGCTCCCGGGGCTTAGGATTTGCTCCCCAATAATTTGGGCCATGGAAGGCAGAGGCGCCAAGTGAGTAGTTCTCAGGCATTGAGAGATTTGCATGTGGCAGCGTCCAGAGATAATTTAGATTTTCACACTGGGAAAAGTGAAGAGGTGACTAGCACGGGTAGGAGCCAGGGGTACTGTTGTATGTCCATACTGCTCAAGATAGCCCCTGGAGCAGACATCCAGACCCACAGACCCTACTCTAAGCAAAATGTAGATTGTGGAAGAACCCTGTTAGGGGTCCACATACCGCCCAGTCAACTGCCGTCCTCCAGATGACTGTGCATGGGAGACCCAGAAGAGGGAAGGGTGGTCCCACCTGCTGTCCTCAAGTTCAGAAGGCTCAGGGAAGCGAACCCTCAAACACCTGGAGAACAGTGACAGCTGAGCTGATGGGTGACTTCATTGACCCACTTTTCCTCCCAGATGCTCACTACCCCACCCCTCACTACATCCCAGCGCATCCAGCCATGGAGCATCTCTGTGCCTCTTGCAGGAGTCAATGAATCGTCGGCACATGCTAAGCAAGGTTGGAGGCTTTCTAGGAAAACAGATTTGCTGGCTTCCCCCTCTCCTTCCTTCTTTCCCTTCCCTAGTCCTCGGAGAGGAGAGGAGAGGGAAATGGCACCACCCTAAATGGGCTTCTAAGGATGGGAAGACATAGCAACACAGACAGACCTTCCTTGAGTGATCAAAGGGAGGCTGGGAAGACAGCTGCCTGAAGGGCCACAGGTGCACTGAGTACGCCAGAGAACCCCCTTTGCCCGGATGCACTGGGAAACCTAGGCACTGTGTGAAACAGCAAACCTGCTTCCAGAGCAAGCGAGCCACTCACTCAAATGTCAGTCCGCTCCCTGTGAATTACCCACAGGTGCTGTTTAATCTTGCAGCCCCCCCTCCCCCAGCTTCGCCCACTCCCTAGTCAACTTCTGGACCAGCCTCCCTCCGTAGGCTTGTGTGTGTTCAGGGAAAGCAAACCCATAATTAGCAAGGAAAAGCTGCTCCAGAAGTAGACTAATGTTGCACACCAAAGCCTTTGGAAGTAACCATTTAGGGCAATCCGTACCTCTTTACTGCAGTGATGGAATTGATTGTATGGTTTCCTCACTCAGATCTGCCAGTGAGCCAGATTAAATAGAAAAAATTACCCATACCCCAGGGAAGTGTACTTTGTTGGTAACTCATCTGTATATTTCCACTCTGCTGGCCTCCCCTTACACCAGATGTTTCAGTGTTTTGCTTCTGGAAGAGACAGGAACCTTCTTAGGAGCTGATAGTTCTTTTCATTCTTTTTTATTGGGAGATCTTGAGATGTCTTGACATGTGGCCAACATAACTGAGAACTGTGGACATCCTCCCTAGTCCTCAGAGTGCTGGGACACCTGTGCACTGCCTATGTTGGGGAACATGGAGCGGGTGTTTTCTGCCTGCAGCTGGGCCAGCACAGAGAGGAGTGTCGGCCTTGGTCCAGCCCAGATGATCATGTATGGCCCAGGGAAAAGTGGCAAATGTCTTCCTAGATTTGAGGATGCACCAATCCTATTCTCACAGGAAGTCCCTGACACCTGAAGATGAAGCCAGTATTTTTACCATGGACCACTTCCCGCTGTGGTATCGCCAGGCCTCGGAGCATCCCCCGGGCAGCTTTGTCTTCAGTCTCCACTGGGAAGAGGGACCAGGTAACCTACACGTCTGTGCTCTTCCCAGGAGTGGGAAATGGGGCCAGGGTGATCCAGGAAGGGGAGAGCCCAGGGCTCCTTCCTTGCCTTCCCTCCTGACACTGCAGCTTAAGAGAGGCCTGCTGCTGCACACAGAATAGAAGACTATCTGCTCCCACTCCCATCCAGCACCCAAGCTCCAGCATGGAGCAGAGGAAAGAGATCTGACCCAAAAGCCAGACAAGCAGATTCCTGGCTCACCTTCCCAGTGGGAGGTCAGTGGGGCTGATCTTGATCACCAAGAGGCTTTCGTTTCTAAGAAGCCCGGCAGCTCTAAAGCTTCATTGCCCAGATGAAAGTCCCAGGCTCTGCCTCAGAGGTCTTAACCATATGGCTTTTCCCATCTCCTCTCTCCTCAGATTCCCCAGAAAGTAATTCCCAGGACATAGGAGAGGCAGCCAGGGCCGGCAAGCAAGGCCACTGGATAGTGGGGAGAGATGGGACCAAGCTCGAGACTCCAGCTCTCAGCCCTATCACTTTGGAGGGTGGCAGGAAAAAACCACCAGGACTGAGTGTGAGGGAAATCAGACTGCTGAGAACCCAGGGACCCTAAGGCTCAGTGCAGCCTGACCCAGAGGGGCTGAGGGACTTGTCCAGGGCCCAGGGGGTCTAAGAAGCAGCAACTATCCACCAGGATACCATTAAGGGGCTGAGTCCAATCCAGAGGGATGGGACTTGGACAGTACCCGCTCATGGTTTGGGTGAATGGGGTGGACAAGAGGTCTAGAGGACAATGACAGGTATCTCAGAGGTGACAGCTCTCTCTCTCTCTCTCTCTCTCTCTCTCTCTCTCTCTCTCTCTCTGTGTGTGTGTGTGTGTGTGTGTGTGTGTGTGTGTGTGTGTTTGAACTGAGGTGGGTGTGCAGGAAGTGGTGGCCTGTAGAAGAACACCTCTGTGTGTGCTCATGCATGCACACATAGGGACACACACCACGGAGAGCTGCCCTGAGGTTTTCAGCTTCAGGAACCCGGGCTTTCCAGGGTTCCCCATCCAGGCTGGAGACAGCTGGGGGAATTCTGTTCTGCAACCCCGAAGCTTTGGCCTGTCACCCCACCCTAGGTCATTCTGCCTGCCCACACACCCGTACCTCATATGCTTTACAAAGATTTCCCTGCAAACCCCAGGAGACAAGTGCTGCTGATACTGTCCTCTGAGGAGAATCAAAGGCTCAGGGACATCCTATATAACTTGCTCAAGCTGCTCATCACAGGCACAGTTTATGCAGCAAGCTAGAGCCAAACTAACACCAGCTCTTCCTCACTAAAGTCCAGGTCCTTTTGACACCCTAGACATCGGGCAGGAGGCACAGAAGGAAAGGAGGTGTTTTCAATCCCGGGACCTAGAAAGGAGATTCTTAAGGCCAAGCTGGAGGTTTTCCTGTGTTGTACACCTGAAACAGAGAGGCAGCTCCCCCCCACCATATGAAGGGCTCCCCTCAGGAGAGACACCCACGGACTCCATAGTGGTTTCCTGGGTGAGACCCTGGGCCCCACCGAGGGCGACAGGCTCCTTCCTGCCTGCACTGTAGCCAGGACTCCCCGCTGGCTGCTAGGGGAAGCTTTATGTGTCCACGAGGTAGGAGGGCAGGTGGGTGGGGAACTGAGCTGCCAGGAGAAGAGAGAAGCTGGCAACCCAAAAGGGGACTGCTGAGGAGGGAGGGAGGCAGGAGCTCGGTCCCTTCCCACGCCCTTGCACACTTTCTCAGCCCAAGCACATGCTTACAGCCACGTGGACACTTCTGGGCTTCCCATCCTCCCCAGATTTTCTTTCAATAGGTGTAGGGGTGCTGAGGATGCAGAGGCAGGGTGGGGCAGCCTCCTGGCTGGCCGGGAGGCTGGTAGATTGAGTGCCGCCCCCTTGAGTTGTTCCTGTAGCTCGGGCCCCATGCTCCCTACCAGCACACTGCAGTCTGCCAGCACCAAGGGCATGACCTGGAACTCCCAAGTCCTCCTCCTGGGCTGGTTCATGCAGATTCTGGGTCATGTGGCCATTGACACTAACACTGAAATTTCCAAGGTCACCAGAGATTGTTTACCACAAGCCTGTGCTAGCCACAAGGCAGGCTACAGAGCTAAGGATTCTTGCAGGGGTTCCCATGCTCATGTCTTACAGGTGTTTCCAGAAACAAAGTGAAGGGTCTGGTCTCTGTTTCTACTCTGGTTCCTTTGGCTTTGCCAAGGTAAATTTCTGGAAACAAGGACAGCTTAAGTGTCGCCAATTCCCAGAGTCTAGTGTAGTTAGAGTCTTGAGACATGTTGAAGATAGCAAGGTATTTGGGGGAACCATAAGAATACAGCCAGTGTGCAGCCGTGGTTGGCCCCATTACAGAGGCTCTACTGCTCAGCAATCTCCCTGGGGCTCTGAGGACTGGTTACCGTAGGCAGTGTTCGCCACTGTGACATTTGACAGAATAGGACTGTACACGATCCTGGAGTTTGTAATGGAGTCTGACCTGTAGACCAGAGGCCTTTGGAAAGCTGGTCTAAGGAAATGAATGGACAGAAGTCACACAGCAGACAGCTGGAGAGCTGCTCTCATGTAGAGTTGAAACCACCCTCTGAATCTTGCTCTCAGAATGGCCTGGTTCTTCTAAAAAAAATAATAATAATAATAAGTGAGAGGCAACACAGGCCTTCAGGAACCTTCCAGAAAGTTCTAGAAGGGCAGCAATGAAATAGAGAGTCATAGTGGTAAGTCGGGTACCACCAAGTAGGTTCGACGAAGCCTCATAGATGTGTCAGATACTACCCTGACTGCTGGGTTGGCTCATTCACTGCATCTAGCTGCTGACCAGGTCCTCACTGTCACTTCTCCACAACTCACAAAGGCAAAGCAAGGTCACTCACCACCAAGCCTGGGATGCTTACAGCCTGGTCCTCTATACGAGGTGCATGTTTGGCTCCTGTACAGGTGGGTTCTATTGTCAACTTGACAGCATAGAGTCACTGAAAAGAAGAAGTGCCTTTATCGGACTGGCCTTGTTCAGTGACACAATCTTGTTAATTGTAGAAGGGCCTAGACCTCTGTGGTCGGTGCCATCCCCAGGCAGATGGGCCTGAGTTAGGTAGAAAAAGCAGGCTGAGCACAAACCAAGGAGTAGTCTAGAGAGTAAGCCAGTAGTCAGCATTACTCCATTAATTTCTGCTTCCTGTTCCTGCCTTGACTGCCTGTCCTGACTTCCCTCAATGATGGACCTAGAAGTGCAAGATGGAATAAACTCCTTCCTCCCCAAGTTGCTTTTGGTTATGATGTTTATCGCAGGATAAGACAGCATGTGGAAAGGCAGGCCGTGCCAGGGTCCTGTCACAGCTTCAAGGAAGCAAAGCAGGAGGCTGGAAATGGGGCAAAGACACAGTGTCACCGTGGAGCTTGTATCACTTGGCTCAGGTGGCAGAGGCTAAGGACTGATCCAGAAAGTTCTGATTTGTTCAGCTGCAGGGACAGCAAGGGACCTTCAGGACACAGTTGAAAGATGGGTGGTAGACAGCAACAACCCGTGACAGCAACAGAACCCTTCCCTCATCTTGCCTGTTTCAGGGAGAGCTTATCCTGAAATTTCTATTTGCCTCCTATTCCGAGAAAGAGATAGACTCACCTCCTCATCCCCCTGTGCAGGCACTGAGAATAACAATAATCCTCCTTTTCCCAGACAGCCCAGGCAAGCCAGTGGCGGTAAGGGCCAGCACCGCGATAGCTGTGACAGTGGATGGGAAGACGGCCATTGCGGCAGGTAGGTGCTGCCCTGAACTGCTGTGGTGGGAGCTACAAGGCAATGTCAAGGTGAGGGCTGGCAGGACGGGGTTGGCTCAGCTAGAGCACCTGTCGAGCTGGCCTGAGGCCATTTCCATCCCCAGTACCACACACACAGGAAGAAAGAATAAGGTGCCCTGGATATAGGGATTCTAAATTTTCCCAGGAGAAATGCCGGAGACAGGAAGTGAATACTTACGTCATTTTGTTTATAAAACCATAAAACCAAAAAGATTCAGGGTGTAAAATGAAGCTCAGGGAGGTTAAGAGACCTGCTCAAGGTCATACGGAGCAGGAACAATCCAGACCTCCATCCTGTCCCTAGGACAGTGCTTTCCTAAGACATAACCTTGAGTTCTAGACCTGGGCTCATGACTGCACTTTCTACCTGAAATTTGGGATGACCAGAGGAGGCCATATTACAGACAAAGAAACTGATGCATGAAGAAGTTATTTGTCTAAAGTCTCACAGCTAGTGATAAAGCCAGAACCTGGGCTCAGAGCACCTTTTTTTGGCACCCAGAATCACTCCCGTACTGAATTTGCCTCTGCTTCTAAAAGGAAAGCACCCCGTGGCCCTCATAAGCTTGGCCTGACTTTGCAGTTTCTCAGTGGCTAGGACAGTTCTTGGTGTCTGTCTTGCTCTTTGAGCTTCCGTGATTACACTTTCTATACTCCTCAAGAAGCTACACAATCCCTGGTCACTCATCCAGCTGGTGGAGCCAGAGTACCGGGCACTGTCTCATACCCCAGGAGCCTAAACAGATGGAGGCCAGTGGCAAGCAGGACCCTGGCCTCGTCCCAAGACTGTGAGTGTCTAGGAGAAGGAACAGGAAGTACAGGCCTGAGTTTCTTCAAGGAGCCTGTGCTACCTAGAGTCAAAGTTCCTGTGTATTCCCTTCTGGGCTGAGGTAGGGAAAGGTGGCTCAGTAAATGTCCACCCTAGCAT
Source organism: Sigmodon hispidus (assembly GCA_004025045.1). Classification (NCBI taxonomy): domain Eukaryota; kingdom Metazoa; phylum Chordata; class Mammalia; order Rodentia; family Cricetidae; genus Sigmodon; species Sigmodon hispidus. The sequence goes on along the minus strand of PVIH01006326.1, from coordinate 29,027 downwards.
CCCTGGCAGTCTGTGTACTGTATCCCAGAATTTCTTTACAGCACAATTCTTCCAGAGCCCATGGCATGCTAATTCCAGGCCAGACGTGAGGCCTGCTTATCTCCCTAAAGTCCTCCTTTGGGTTAGTCCCAGCAGACCCTTGACTACTTTTTCTGCCTGGAGGTGGCCTTCTTGGCCCCTCTATTCTGCAGACCTGGGAAAGAAGAGAAGGGATGTGAGGCCAGGCTGCTGGCTGTGTGTGCTTCACGCTCCCCAATTATCTGATTTAATTTTTAACTCAGAGCTGAGTTAGAGCCAGGAGGAGTTGCCATAGAAACCATGTCCCAATGCCTCTAGTTGAACTCCTTCAGACAGTCCCTGTGACGCTCAGGGTGCACGGCTGTGACAGAAAAAGCATGAGGCGTTAGAGACCTGACACAGAGTTCACCTGCATCTCATTTTGTATTTTCCTTTCCCTGGTCCCTGGCACAACATCCCTGATCCTGGGACCAGCTGGGACCTTCAACTCAAGCTGGGGGAGGGGGAGGGGGAAGGTGGGGGTGCCCTATCTGCTTTCCTGTAAACTGGGGCCTTGGGTGCTCTCCAGAGAGGGCTGACATGCTGCCTGGTGTGTCAGCAAGAACTGTGTCAGATGCCTGTCCTGCTGTCCCGAGAGACCTGAGTCACCTTAGGGGCCTGGACAGACAGGACTGCTACCCCCTGTGCTGATGGCTTCAGTAACCCCATGAGCTATGCTGTCCTGCTCCTTCAGAGCAGATTTAGCTCTGCTATAGAGGGACTGGAGGAAGGTGACATCCCCACCCCCACCCCCTGCTCAAATCACACCTAGGAAGAAAGTCTCCCTGGCTGGATGGCTTTGTGTATCCTGGGGGGTTCACATCCCCCTGAAGTCTGTTCCTGATTGAGTGAGTTCCCAGCCCAAGAAAGCTCTCAAGGTGAAGGTTCCATGTCAGTCTCTAAGCCACTGGGCTAGAGGCCAGTCCTTCCATGAGGGCGACAGGGTCACAGGGAGCCAAGCTTTTCCTCCGGGACTGGACCAGCAATTCCAGAGCCCATGCTTTCTTGCTTCAGTGTGCACTCAGCTCTACAGTCCCTAATTCTAGCTCCCACTAACTGACAGGGGCATATTCATAAGCCTAGGTGTGGGGTGCCTATGTAGTCAGTCCTGTGGGACCTCCCACAGACCCCAGGTTACAGAGCATTCCATAACTGATCTTCCCACCTCCCAGCAAGACAAGGGTCCTCAGGCAAACACAGACCACCTTCTATGCAAATGCAAGCCTCATGCTGCGTGGGTCATCATCTGCCCTTGACCCCCAGGATAGATTAGTCAGGAGCTGGGTGAACGCCCCGAGTGCAGAGTCCAGCACCTCTGCTCCACATTACTCCTTGCTGGGACCCACATATGTTACAGCCAGGCTGGAGCAAAGACAGGTTAAAAACCAGCTCAGCCCTGCCCAGAGCTTGTCACTCCTGTCCTGAGCCAAGTCCTACCCAGGATGCTGCCTTCCCAGCCCTCCCAGCCCTAAGGCCCTGAGTACTGAGCAGGGGGGCATCTGTCACATAGAGCTCTCTGCATCAGGGTGACATTCCTCTACAAATGCAGGGAGACAGGGCACCATTCTCCCAATGCCTACATCCCCTCCCACCCAATGAAGCAAGGAAATACATAGGAAAATAGTCTTTATTGGTCTTCTTAAACAACAAACCAGAAATATAATTTTGCCTTTAAAAATCTTCTGTCTCAGGCTAAAGATATCACCACTGACAACACCCTCCCTCCCCCAGGCCCTTAGAAAATCCCTGCTCTGGTATTGGCCCACCAGCCAAAAGAGGAAGGAAAACCGTGGCCTGGCCTAGAGGGTCCTATGATCCCAAATCACAGTCTGCGCTCTGTCTACCTGCCAGAGAACCACCTTGGATGCTCTCCTGAGACTCGTAGTGCACGCCTCTGCTAGTAGACTAGGCAGCAGAAGCAGAGGAGAAAGGCTGCCAGGCTGCCCCAATACCCCGTAGACACATCCTTGGTGCCTGTGACTAGCTGGCCTCGTTCTGGCTACCACCAAGATGCTTCTCAGGACAAGGCATCAGCCTAGCATCTCCTGCAGAGGGATACTAGTCTCTAAGGAGGGGACACAAGAACAGAAGGCAGGGACCCTGAAAATGTGCACAGCCCAGGGGGCAGGAGTCTCCTTCCCCAGATAGGGCTGTAGCCGCTTGTTATCTTGGACAGCCCAAGTGCAATTGCATACTCCCAGGGAACCAGGCAGAACCTATGAACCCCTGGGAAAGGAAGCCCCGTTGCTGAGGATTCTGAACAGAATGTAGCCATCCTGTTCCTGTTCCTGCAGTCTGTTGGGAATGTGTTGAAGGCAGCCAGCCTCATCAAGGACCCACTGCCTGACATCTGTTCTCCTTAAGGTGAACCACCAATTTCAGAGCATAGCCCAGACCCAGCCTTGAGGTCACAAACAAAAGATGCAGATGACAGAGGAGGCTGGCGAAGCCGAGTGGAAACTGCTGCTGCCTGTGCCTGGGACCCGGTATGGTGGAGATTCCCAGGCCTACCCCAGGGGTCTGCAACTGCGCTCTCAGAAGCCTGAAACCTGTCGTGCTTACACACGCAGCTCCTGCATCTCCAGTAAACCTAGCTGGAGAGGTGCTAGGGTTGCCATAGCAACGGGCAATTTCTGCGGCAGCATGCTTTGGCCCACTTTAGAGGGTCCCAAAGGATCCCTGTGTTATTGTCCAGGACCTAACCCCTGATGACATGGGAAGACTTTAGTCAGGAAATAAGGACTGTGACCTCCAGGCTGAGGGGACAGTGGTCCTTGACCCCAATTTCTCATGGCCGTCATTCCCACCTGATGTGTGTGTGTGTGTGTGTGTGTGTGTGTGTGTGTGTGTGTGTGTGAGAGAGAGAGAGAGATTTTGATCCATGAGACCGTGATAGCAATGCCCTGTGTGCAACAGTAAATTAGTGTATAGAGTAAGACCATGTCTCAAAATCCTACACTAAAACAAAAATATAAAACTAGTGAACCGGGAGCAATGTAGTCAGAGGAGTGTGTAGCAGATAAAGGGACATAGTAGTATCCACCCAAGGAAGACATTGTAGTCACTTTGGTTTCTCTAAGCACTGGACCCAGATCACAGGGCTGGGGGTGTTTGCACACTGGCAGCAGCTGCTGAGATCTGGACAAGTTCCACACTGCAAGGACCTAAGAATATCTGTCTGGCTTCAAAAAGAATCACAGAAATCTCCCTCTGGCCCCCCTGCCCCTTCCTCTCAGGTCCTAATGCAGACTGAAGAGGGAATGGGCAAGAAAGAGGTAGGGAGGGTCCGAGGCTGAGCTGGCCCTGGGCAGAAGGGAAGTGCTTGGTGCAGAATGTGTTTCTAGTGTAGGGTCTTTCTTCCCTGTGGCCAGAAGCCTTCGAGGAAGCTCAGGTGTTCTAAAGACCGTGTACCCAGAGAGGGCCTTCCACAGGAGCCTTTGGCCAAGGGAAGCTTCTAGAAACTTGGAAAGAGACTGGAAGGCTGCTCTACTGGAGGGCAGATGATGGCCAGGGAACTGAGAGGCAGTACCAGTGTCAGGCTGAGGCAGGGCCTGTGATGGAGGAAAGGGCAGCCCTTTGGTAGCAGTCCCATGGAGTCTCCTTGCTGTCCTTCCTGGGCCAGACAGCCAACTCTCATGCCACAGAAGAGATCTGTTTCTGATCTTCATGCTCACCCTCAGGGTCCCCCATCAGTGGCTGGCGCTTCTTGAGCTCCCGGTGGTACTTGGCCATGAGGGAGGCATAGATGCAGCCATAAGCAGCAGCCACCACCATCATGATACAAACGATGCCACAAACGACACCAGCAATGATCACTGTGCCGATGGCGCGCCGCACACTCACGGGCCGGTACCTCTGCTTTTGAGGGCAGGCAGTGCTGGGCTCTGGCTCAGGCTCTGCCCCAGGCTTAGGTTTAGCAGGCTCTGGGCTGGCCTTGGTGCAGGGTGGTCCTGGAGCATCCATTCCAGCAGAGTTGTTCTCATCCTCCAGCTGGGAACAGTAGTTAAACATCTCCATGGGGACTGCACGCATGTCCTTCCCCCTTAGCTCCTTGGGTAGGGTACAGGCAAGCTGGTCCAGGCGACCCCCTGCATCCCAGGTGGAAAAAAAAGAGGTGCTGAGCAGACATCTGGAACTGGGGTGTCCTTCCTTCCTCCCAGACCCTAAAAGGTACAGTCCTGCCAGTAATGTAGTCAGGAAGTAGTACCAAGACTGCAATAGATGCATGTCATGGGATAGGGTACCACTGCTGCCAAAGACACTGAAAATGGACACTACCTTTACTTTTATTTCACAGAGATGCTCACATCCATCTCATTCAAGCCTGTCCCTCCAAAGGTCACAACTGACATGCAGGAGGACAGCAATTCCATCTGGGAACATACTCAGGACATAGCTTAGGTACAGTGAGCCATGTCCCTGCCCAGACTGTGCGTCTACTTCTCTGCCCAGGACCCAGCTGCTTGCTGATGTCTGTGAATCCTTGTCACTGTTCTCAACACAGTAAAGTCAGACTCACTGCCTCATCCACTGCTCCACACAGGGCTTTGGTGGCCCGAGAACACCAGGAACAGGGCATGGCATCTGCCTGGGTTTGTCAGGTACACTAGCACAGAGACATCTAGGGAGGAAATTCTGGAGACAAGGGAGACTGGGGCTGATAAAACAGGCCACCAAACTACCTTCCATGACACCAGGAGGCGAGGCAGGGCAGAGGAAGAATATCAGCGTCTGACTGGGCATAAGCAAACTGGGACTAAGGACTGTAATCTGGGCAGGCACTCCCCACCCCGACCCCGGGGAGCCTGCGCTGGAGGCTGGCCTTCCTTCAGCTGCTAGAGAGGCTCAGCTTCAGCATCACTTCCAGCCCCCTCTGCCAGCCCAGCCACCCTGAGTCCAGTCTCACAACAGACATCCATCTTACCCCAGGATGCTCAGGATGCTAATAGCAATGTGGAGGTTTTTGTTTTGTGTTTTAAGGAGTGCAATGCTGAAGACAAGGTCTGGGAAACTGGCTCTGGCCTGCTGTGTTAAGGGCAAGGATGTGTTCTAAGGCCAACACCAGGTCTTACATTCCACCTGAGTGGCTCTGGAAAGGCTGGAATGCAGAGAGCACAGAACCAAGGCCATCTTTGATTAAAATGTGGCATTAGGGGAATGAGAAAGGACCGATCCCATTCTCCTGCGCTAGGGACCTGAGGTTGAATCTTGACTGTGTTGTCACCTAGAAATTATTTAACTTACTTAATTATGTCTGAATCTTAGTATTCTTATCTTGGAAATAAGGATATCTACCTCAATTAGCTGCTGGAGAGATCAAAATAATGTGCCCAAAAAAAGGTATTTGTAAAGAGAAAGTTAGACAGCAGCATTAATCATTTCTCTGCTTCAGAATCATCATGGTGACTAACATCTCAAATATTTTATAGTTTGTAAAGTGATTTTAATTAATGCATCTGAGTAGCATGGAACTATTGAGCTATTGGCTAGATAGGAAATAAATGGGGTAAGGTAAGGTACACTGTGTTATTTTCAGAATCTCAATGCTGATTTGTAAATTCCTTATACACCGAGTAGCTGCTGTGTGCTGGCACTGACTGCGTCTTACTGTGAGCAGTTCACTTTATGAACACCACTAACAAATGAGTGAGTGAGTCAGTGCTCCACGGAGCACCTCCTTTACGCTGGGCACTTTTCAAAAGACCTCGTCTACATGGCTCTATCTCATTCTCACAGGTGACCTTTCTTCCCTTTTATAGATCACCATGGAGATGTTAATTAACTTCTCACTGTCACACAGCTAGCAGGTGGCAGGGCCAAAATTCAAACAAGACCCGGCACTTATAAACACTGTGGCCTTTATTCACCCTCCCATGCCACCCCTGCTCAACCTCCCAAATCCTGGGCTTACTGGTGTGAGCCTCTAGATAAGTGTCATCTGACCAATTCATTTCTTTATTATAGACTGTCTAAAGCTAAAGAAAGGGAGAGGGGTCTGGAGACACAGCTCAGCGGGTAAGAGCGCTTGCTGCTCTTGTAGGGGACCCAGGTTCAGTCTCCAACAACCATATTGAGTTGCTCATAACTGCCTATAACTGTAGTTCCAGGGGAGTCCTCCTTCAGAGAGCACTGCATGCACGCGGTGCATAATTCACTTGGGCACACACACATGCGCATAAAGTAAATAAAGAAAACTTTTTTAAAGTAGGGGAGAAACCAGGAATATTGGCTCACAAAGTCTAGGTTTAACCTGGAATAAATAGTGAGTCCCAAGCCTGGGCCTGACTTAACAGTAAAGAGCAGTCGGGATGGCTAAGTGGGAAAGGTCACTGATGACCAGCCTGATGACCTGTGCTAGATCCCCAGAACCTACACGGAGGACGGAGGACGGGGAGACTCAGCTCCTGAAGCTGCTTTCTGACTTCCACATGTGTTTTGGGGCATGGGTGCACCAATGTGCATGCATGTGCATATACACACATGAACACACACGTGTGCAAAAAATAAATAGGACATTTTCTAAAGGGGGTGGAAAGGAAAGGAAGTAAAATTAAAACTCTCCAGCTGCTTATTAAGTTTTCTGTCAAAACCTCTTGGGACAGAAGCTGACATCACCTTCATAGGAAAGTGGTTGTGTCTGTGGGTTTCAGCTATATTTGCCCTCATGGAAGTGGCAGGAGGCCTTATTATTCCCAGGAAAGCTGGTTGTTCCTCTTCCTGTCCTGCAGCGAAGCCCCAGAGGCATACTAATGGGATAGAGAGCACAGAAAAAGCAGCATGTGTCTTTAAATCCCTACAGGAACCCTAAGAAAGGGAGGCAAAGGTACAGTACGCCCTTACTGAGTCTTAATGAGCTGAGGGGAGAGGGACCTGGCCTCTGCTGCCTGCAGGGAAGTGATGATACGTAGGGTGGGGGATGCAGGTCCCCCTTCCCGACCTCATCCCAGTGGCTCCTCCCACCTGTGGGGTAGGCGGGCGTTCGGGCTCACCTCTATAGGAGAACCACTCCATCCAGTGTTTGAACTCTCGTAGGTTACAGTCACACTCCCATGGGTTGTCCCCAACCTGAAGCAGCTGCAGGCTCGCCAGGGGCTCAAACGTCAGCCGGTCTAGGCTCTGCAGACGATTGGAGCGAAGGGACAAGGATCTCAGAGCCAGGAGCCCGTCAAAAATCCCTGGGGGCAGCTGGGCCAGGCCATTGATAGACAGATCCAGATGGCGAAGTAGGGGAGAGTGCTGGAGCAGGTCCCTGTCCAGGGTCCTGATGCTGTTATTGCGCAGTTGGAGCTCTGTCAGATTGACCAGGTCCTGGAAAATGGACCGAGGGAGCTGGTCCAGGAAGTTGTTGGACAGGTCCAGCCGCTGCAAGTTGGACAGGTTGGCGAATGCCCAGCTGGGCAGGGTACTCAGTTTATTGTTGAGGAGCAGAAGGCTTTGGGTGGCAGCGGGCACATCAGGGGGCACAGTGGAGAGACCCAGGCCACTGCAATCCACCTCCAAGCTGCGAGTGTCACACGTGCAGGAAAAAGGGCAGGCAGGGAGCACCTCCACAGCACACAGGGCAATCCAGCAAGTGATCCCTGGAGAGGGGTCAGGAGGAGAAAATAACAGGCTTGGGTTTTCCTGCCTCAGTTTCCCCCTTTCCGGCTTATGCTCTGCTACCTTCTTGGCGTCATCTCCTTTGGCACAAACTACAGTCGGTTTACAGATATTTTCTGACCACATGGGAAGGTGCTCAGGAACTTAAAACATCCATGTTAAAGGACATCACACTGTGACCCAAAAAAAATCACGTTTGTCAGTGGAGTGGCCTAGAGGACAAGCTGTACAGGTTCTCAGTTCCTGTTCATGGTCTGCACGGCTGTGTCTCCTAACTTAGATATCCTAATGCTCCAAACGTTTACAAACTATAAGACTGCAGAACACCAGGGAAACTTTTCAAAGTCAATGGCCACAAGGCTTGGCTCCTTTCTGAGGGAACCTTATCCCCACCTGAGCCACATCACACTGAGATATGCTTTGTGTATGAAAGGGAGTCCAGAATATGCCCCACAGCATCTTAAATGCTGTTGCTTTTACCTGATCTCTTGTCTAAGGTAGGACCCAGGCCTAGCTGGGACCTGCCTCAGAGCACTGTGATAAAGGCAGGGTAAACCAGCTGCTTCCAACACTAGAAGTCTCTCCAGGCCTGGCTCCACCTACACTTGAGCTCTGAAGCTGCCAGGCCCATCCCATCCTGCACTTCTGGTCTTAGGGTACAAGATAGCATTTCTGAGTGGATCAAGTAACAGGATTCTTACCATGTCTGTTTTGGCCCAAGACCTTTCTGAGTAGAGTATGTGGGTCCAGCCTGTGTACAGCTGCTGAAAGTGAGTCCCAGAAAGCAGCCCTAGCTGATGGTGGCCCTATAGTCAGCCCCGCTGCCCTGAGTGCCAGAGAAGCCTGCCTTCTTGGGAACCTGAGAAAATAGCTTGTCACACAGTTTGTCACACTGAATCAACCCTACTTTGAGTCCCAAGAAAAGCATCCAGATGGAGAATTGACAAAGTTCAAAGCCAGCCACAGCCCAGATGGCCCTACTTGGATGGCCAGCAGCCAACCCAACCAGGGCACCTAGATGAGACAGTCTCCAATCTGTCTGGTGGGTGTCTAGTCATCTAAAGTCCCAGAGGGCAAAGCATGAGGGGACAAGATGACATCCTTCCTGGCCTTTCTTGTGGGATTAATGACAAGGACACACCATGTGGCTGACACCTGAGCCACTTTGCTCTTGATGGGAAATGAACACAACCTAGCTATCACAGTCACTTAGAGACCTCTCCTTGCTACCTGAGGCCACCTGAAATGACCTCTACCTCTGTGAGTCAGCTTGTCCTGTCACACACACACACACACACACACACACACACACACACACACACACAGAGGCCATCTGAACAGCAACACTCTTTATGTTTCACTTTCAAGGAGAAGCCAAGTGTGATGCACACATCTGTATACTTGAGGAGGAGGGAGGAGAGGACAGGAGAAGGGAGGGGAGGGGGGAGGGGAGGAGAGGGGAACTGACTCAACCCATCAGTTTCCCCCTGAGAAGGACAGTCAGTATCAGAAACCGCACTCCACACACTTTCTGGTGAATCCAGGGTCCTGACGCTGTTGTTGTGCAGTTGGAGCTCTGTCAGATTGGTAACTGGACAGGAAGAAAATGACCACACACACACACACACACACACACACACACAACTCCACCAAATTCAGAACTGCAGTAAAGCTCTAGTGACAAGAAAACATAACCGCGTATGAGAGGTGTCAGAGTGATCCTGAGCTGAAAGGGATCCGAGCCACCCGGATCAGCCACTGACCTGGTGAATAATTCAGGCTGCTCCATGCTAGGACAACTGGACCAAGGCCAGGGGAGCGCAGACATGGAACTGTCCCTTTGGGCCATTTCTCACTTCTTACTGTGGAGCCGTGGGCAAACCAGCTAGGGCTGACCTTATCCCTTTGAAAGGAATGTTCAGGACAAGGCTGCTTTCACTGGCATGTAACAGTGTGCCCGCCATGTGTATAGGGAGGAATGGACCCAGTCTCTATGACCCCTTCCACTGCTGCATACCAAGAACTCCCTCGAGTCTCTCCAGGGCTGGGAAGACTGGGCATACAGATCCTGAGGGCCTCTAGGTTCATCCAGTGGACAAGTGAGAAAGCAGCTTCCCTTTTAGCCACAGCTAACTGGAGCTGTGACCCAGGCAGAGCTGATTTCTACCCCCGCTCAACACATGCTGTACATACTACAATTAGAAGTAGAGAAGCTGGACCACTCTCCAGCAGAACTCTTGGTTGTGACTGCTAGGGACCAAGAAGCATAAGGCAGATCCAGCTGCACAGCCTCTGTCTCTCGGCCTCAGGAAAGCACTCTGTATGGACTGTCTTTACTTAGCAAGGACATGAGAGTCTGAGCCTCCAAAGCAAGGCCTTGGGCATCCAGGAACGTCAGACATCAATATCTCTCTCTCTCTCTCTCTCTCTCTCTCTCTCTCTCTCTCTCTCTCACACACACACACACACACACACACACACACACACACACACACACACACACACACACAAACACACACCCATGCTGGGCCCATACTCACAGGAAACCTGCTTCCACTGAACGGCAAGCTTGCTCCTCTGCTCGGGGCCACTGCCTGGTGCCAGCATGGTGGAGCCCACACTCTCTGCAGCTCTGGAGAGAGAGAGTCCCTCAGCATGCAGCAATTGTCAGTCCTGAGAGAGAGAGAGAGAGAGAGAGAGAGAGAGAGATAGATGGGTAGAGCAAACATTGGGAGTTCGTTCCAGCCCAGGGGTTAGGGACAAGGCCCAGGTGTCTCTTTACACTCCGCATGCCCTCCCCTATTGCTTTTACTGTGATGCTCTGCAGGGAGGGGTCAAGGGGGTCAAGCAAGATGTTTGCCTCCTTGGGGAGTTGGAAGGCGCAGGAACTGCCTTCTGAACCCCAGCTCTGCCGCCTCTTTCCCTCCCTTGTCTTTCCCTGACTCCCCTGGGGCTTCTCTGCACTTTGGTGGGCTTTACAAATGATTTCATTGGAATATTGCTTCCCTCCACCCGGCCTACCACACCACAGGGGGAAAATCAAGGCACATATGCACCTCCTCCCCAGCTTACCATAGCCTTAGGGACACAGAGGCCGGGCCCCTCCCTTTGTAGAGTCTGCTTACAGGATGGGAGTTGGTCTGTGGCTCCCTGCTTCTGATCCCTCTGACACCTTGAGGTGAATCACAATGATGCGTCTTCTGCCAACTAGCCAATCTATAGATCTGTAACTACGTCAGCTCGAGGGTTCCTGCTCTTCAGCCGCTGGCCCAGGAGAAACTGAGGCCTAGAGAGAGTGAAATGGCAGAGAGCTGGGAGACAGCTAAGTGTAAGCATCAGGCCACTCTTTCAGGGAACAAGTGGACTACTTATCCTTTCTAGGGTCTGCTACAACCCAGTGTCTCCTAAAAGGGACCCAGACCTCCTTAGCACCCCAGCTCCCTCCAGATGTGGTTAAGAATTATGAGATGGGAAGCCAAAGCCTGCACCCTGCCGTCTCTACCAGCAAGGAAGCTAACACCACTACAAAGCACCAGGGACAGTGGGAACCAGGAGAGGGTCGGATGGGAGAGGCTGTATTCCACCCCAGTTCCCTTTTAGTGCCCAAGCAGCAGTCTCTGGAACCACTCCTCCCAGACAAAAGCAGGCTTGGTCTTCTTGGACTACCAAGTTCATGGCCTCTGCATAGTTCTAGGCGGCCATCCACCATCTAGTCCTGGACCTCCCAGCCAGCGGCAGACATGGAGATGAGTAGAGCTACCAGGATGCTTGGGCACTCAGTCTAGAAGCCTGACCCAGGTTTCCCTTGAGTATTTGGGGAATGTTCCCATTACATTCTGCCATCCTAACCCCATTTTGTTGTTTTGTTTGTGGTCTGACCCCATGCTGTCCTGGAACTTATTATGTAGATCAGGCTGTCCTCAATTTCACAAAGATCTGCATGCCTCTGCCTCCTAAGTGCTGGGATTAAAGGTGTGCGACACACTAGCCAACTCCATTTTCTATTCTATTCCACTCCATCCTACCTAGTCATCTTCAGGAAGCCACCCAGGTGCCCTGTGCTGCTGTGACCTACACAGCCCTCAGATCTGATGCTCTGCTTCCAGCCAGGGCAGCTTGCTCAGTGCCCCTCTGCCAACCTCGACTTCACCTCCCCACTTCCCAGTTAGGAGACAACAGTTTGTAAAAGGTCAGGCAGAAGTTATACCCCCAAACTGAGCATGGCTGTAACTCAGCCCAGCTGCAGGCTAAGTAAGGGGGAAAAATCCTGGCCCTTGCTGACATATGCATGGGCCCAGGCACTCAGTGGTTTCAGGGGCCTGAACTCAGTTTTCCTTGTCCTGTCCTGGCTTAGATTCACAGGCAGTCTCTGAGTTCAAATCCATGTCTTCGGTTTCCTTCCAACACACTGCTTAAACTCTGACCCAGCTTTCCAACTCTGAAAGTGACAATCTGATGCTCAGCGGGTAGAAACAGAGTGGGCATGTGGGAGGTACACATCACCTAAGGAATTTCAGCAAAGGCTCCTACCTTGCCCTGAGCCTATGATAGGCATCTTCCTCATCAGACAAGGTCACTCTCACGGATGCCTGAGTCTGATGCAGGCCACAGGCCGCTTGCTGCAGGCACTCATTTCATGACATTCTCACCACAATCTGACTGGATATATTTCTGCCCCTCACATGCAACGTGTCTGAGCGGTCTGCCTCTCCCTATGGTCCCCCAGCCCCAACCATCAAAACATCAGTCATGCCACAGGTCACAGTAGGCAGATTACAGGCACCCAAACGCATAGCTATAACTCAGCTTGCCAAGGTTACATGATAAGGATGGGTTGCAGGCTTCTGAGTCAGAATGTTTACCCACTTCCTGATGGCTGTCAACCTGCAGGGGCCCTAGTGGGGAAATACTTGTGTGTGCACAGAACTCTCAGACACAACCTTGAAAGACAGTACGCAGCAGAGTGAGATGGGCACACAGAAGAAATGTACGACTAAGCATATCATAACACGTGTGCTTGCACACATGCACTCCCACACACAAATACTCGATCTGTGCAGCCAGGCATGTAACTGGGATACCTAGGCACATGCATGCTCACCCACGCATATACACATGCCTTGTTGGCAGCAGCCCAGCACTTCTTAGCAGCCATCATTCAAGAGGGATGCCTCACAATTCGAGCATGCCCCCAGCAGGGGGACACAAGGACACTTCCAGCCTGAAAGGAAGATCATCTGAGAGCCCCACAAGGCGACCAAAAGCCAGGCCAGTTTTCTTATTCAGGTCCAGGGAGGTGTGAAGGCCCAGGGCAGCGTCTGCTCCTGTTTCTGTACTCTCCGTCAGGGGGGCAGGCTGTGGGGTTTGACCTCCACCTGAGGATCCTTCCACAAAGCCTCTCCCTCCCGCTCTGCCCCCTCAGTGTCTCCCTGCCTGTGAAGCCTGGGGACCGTGCATAATCAGCACAGAAGGCCTGTTGTCTATGGACATGACAGAAAGCACTATGTGACTGGTACTCTCTGGAGAAAAGAGGACATGTCTAGGAGAAGATACCCCAGCTCTCTCTAGGTAGCTGATCTACCTCTGATTTATGGCCTCCCCATTGATATCAGTCAGTGCCTTTCTGATTCTCAGAATGGTGGGGGGGAGGGGCACTCCCTACCCAAGGCCTTTCCACCCCAAGTCCACCCACACAGCTCTCGGCAAAAGACCCTTCCGCCCTAAATCAGCAGACTCCTCAGGAAAGGGGTGACCTATATTGGGAAGCAGAGGACAGCTGCTGCCACAGGCACTGGCCAGCTGCTGGAATAAATTAACGCTCTATAGGAGTGGGAGACAGAATAGAGTTGGAGGTCCTACCAAAGGAGCCTCTGTCTACCTCACACCCCCACACCACCACACACACACACACACACACACACACACACACACACCTCTACTCTCATTTTGTAGTTCATGGGCACTGCATTCAAAACCTGCTCTAAAAGCTAACCTGTATTTTGTCCTAGCCCCAGAAACAGAGAACGAGGGACAAGGCCGGGTCCAGCAGGAGGTCCCTGGACCACTCTGGGCTCCAGGTTGAAGAATGGGATTGATAGGCTAGGAGTGGCCATCCTTGGAATCTCCCAAACCAGAAACATGTGGTTTTAACTCTGACTGTCTAATGAAAACAGACAGCCTGGGACCTTTCAGAAATGCTGACCCTCAGGACCCATCTAGATCGGCTAAATGTGAATCCTCCAGGCACCAAGATCCCATGCAATTCATAGAATATATTTAAGACTGAAAAGTATAGGCCAGAAGTATTAGCCAGGGTCTAACAGCTACCCAGCTTTGGGCCAGGGAACTGAAGACACCATAGGCCGCATACAGTGAGCCTGGAGGAGCTGAGGCATAAATGGCAGATATAAAGAAAAAAGAAGTCTGAGGTTCACCCAAAATATTAACCTTGCCTACGGCACTAACCTGGGCCCCTCTTACAAACCTCTCCATGGGAAAATACTGATGGCCAGTCAGAACTGCACAGTGTTCTTGGAACTAATACAGTTCAGGATTAGAGTTATAATCAACGTCATGGAGAAACTGAGGCACGAGAAAGCTTGGGCAAATGGAAGAATATAGATTGGACCTGAGTTACCTGCCCACAAAGTTTATGACTCAGTTTCCCTCATAATCTCCTGCTTCGCCCCATCCCTCAGCTACAGGCTGAGTCAAAAACAGGGACAGACACCCCTCATGGATATAGAACTTTACAGTTTATATAGCATCTCCACATCACTGTTTCACTGGAGCTAAGTAAACAGCCATTCCTGCCCCCATCCTACCCACAACTGAGAGAAACCCAGAAAACCACTCCTGGCTGGGGCTGAGACACGGAGTGGGACAGCCCGGAGTAGAGGGTCAGTGTGAAGGCAGGTGAGGCAGGAGCACGGTGCAGGCAGAAGTCCTGCGTGTTTCTGCTAGCCCAATGGCTGCTGTACCCTCTAGAGATAGGGCGTGGGAGCTGTTTCCCCTGGAACCCCAGCTGCCCCCTCCCTCAGCGTGGAGCAGCTAGCCAGGCTTGCTCTGCAGAGCATCAGGAAGGTTAGGATGACGGAATGCACCTGCCCCCCAGTTTCTCCCACAGATGTGGGCCTACTCTCCCTATGATGTGGGCTCACACAACTAAACCCCCCCCCCAAAAAAACACCCCTCACCCCGCCTGGGATCCACAGGATTCCTCTGAGCTCCTTCTCATTTCCCTTCAAATCAAGTGTCCACATGAGGCCTCAGCTTCCTGATGCCTGGACCAAATGCTCTGCTAGTCCCCATGTATCTCCTCCGGGTCAAGGCTTCTGCACCACAGCCCCAGCTCCAGACACCAAACGGGGACTCTGAAAGGCCATGACTGGTCTACTCCACCCACCTTGTTCTTCAGGGAGGCTGATGGGTGGCTGAGGTAGGGCAGTAGCCTGCAAGTCATTCCGCCCCATCTCAGAGGACTTCAGGGAGTCTGGACATATGCTCTGAGCAACTGGAATTCCATATGGCTCAGAACACAGGAAACTGAAATGTCCTCTAGGTTGCTGTCACCTGTCTGGCCATGAGGCCCTTCTAGGAAATACTGACTCACATCTGTCCTATCAGTCACCCCTGAGCACACACTGCCCAATAAAGCAGTTTCTAACCCCCTTCTAGATGTCTGCTTGAAAAGGCCACACAGCCTCCCTCCAGCCAGGTTGCTCTCAGTACAATGTCTTCTCATTTCCAGCTTCTTGAGGCACATTTCCTTGTCAAATTCTTCCGGTCTCTAACAGAACCCTTGGGAAGCAGAGCAGGAAAGCCCTTGAGTCACCCAACACACACCGGGGTTGCCCTGGGAAGCCAAAGAGTCCTTTGAGGATCCTGAAGGTGTCCACCATTCGCTGCCTCCCTGGGCAGGAGCCAAGAAAGATCACCCAACCCCACGCCCAAGCTTTAGCCTGGCTCCTCCTCTTCCCAGCATTGTGTGTGTGTGTGTGTGTGTGTGTGAGAGAGAGAGAGAGAGAGAGAGAGAGAGAGAAAGAGAGAGAGAGAGAGAGAGAGACCCCTTACCCAACTGACCAAAGCAAGACCCTGGCTCTAGAGCAAGTGTGTCCTGTGTCTGCAGACACATCCTCCAGCCAAACCTCAAAGAACATAGCTAAGGGCTTAGGAAGCGCGCCTCTTTGCCTGCCCTGCCTGGTTTTCCCTAGCTCCCTCTTCCGGCAAAGTCAGAGTCCTCCTGCAGTGGGAAGGTGGGGGTGGGAGCACTGGGCTCTTCTTGGCAGCTTGGAAGCTGATGTTGGATTTCCCTTATCAGCTGGACTTCCCCCGCCCAGTGCCACATGCTGGCTTCTTCCCCTCCCCCCACCTGCTGTAGTTATCTAAGCTGTGGGCCTGTCAATCTGAGTCACACAAGGCAATGCCCAACAAACCCTGGCAGCCTGGTGCCAACATCCCCACCACCACCCTGGAATGCAGACAGCTGGGGGTGGGAGGCAGAGCAACCAATCAGAGCCCAGCCCCAGACCTGCCGGCCATACAGGAATTTGAACTGCAGATTCCTGGGCAGAATCCAGCGTTATGAAATGGACCTGGGGGTCCTGAAAACCAATGTCCTGCTCCGAGTCAAGCATCCATGCCCATGAGAGCCAGGCAGCCAGGTGAATGTGACCCAGCTGAACACTTCCTCCCTACACTGGCTGTCCAGTGTTCCTGAGACAGCTGGCCCACCTGCTGCAAAGGCCATTATGCAGTGGCGGGCTACCAAAGCGTCTCTTGTTTCTGGCTTGTCTGGCTCCTCAGTGTGCTAAAAATCAAGGCCTGGGGTTTTAAGAAAGAACTACCAGATAGCACCCCCGCCTCACTCCCAGCCACACCCCCACCAAGGAGGCTCCATCAGGACGGCAAAGACTGTTCCAACTAGCTCCTCTGCACCCTTGCCCAAGGACAGCTACCCGAAGCCAGCGAACCCAGCCAGAGCAACTGGTATAAAGGTCCACCTTGCCTCATTCAGTGGGTCCTCCACCCCCCACTCCAAGCCTCTTCTGTATGCCAACTTGTCTCCAACATCCGAGCTGTCTCCCCCTCCTCTGGCTTGCCGCTCCTCCCGCCGCAGGGACATTTCTGTGCTACCCAGGGCCATCATGTGGCTCCAGCACTGCTCTCCTTGTTTCCTCCTCCCTGCCCCCTCCTTATCAGAAAACACAGCTATGTCCCCGGCACTGAGGGGTCAGAGTAACTAATGTTCTGTACCTTTGGGTTGCCCAGGTGTCGGGTCCTAAGTGTCTGGTCCCCCCCCCACCCCACCCCAGCAACTGCCCTAGGAAGGAAGCCCTGTTAATCCATTCAGGGCCAGGTGGTCCAATGTAGATGGTCCCTAGTTCCCACACCCGGGGCATCCTCCTTTTGCGCTGACCCATTCTCTTCCAGAAGCTTCTCACAACTCACCTTTTTGCACTAGGACCTGATGCTCAGACCAGATAGCTGGACATGGGCAGCTTGGCAGGCAGAACGCGGGATGTCGGATCTGGTTAAGGGGCAGCGGGAGCCTGGCAGCGCCTGCAAAGGGAGCGGACCTACAGGCTGAGCTGCCGCTGCCGGGGAGGGGGCTGCGGGGTCAGCGACAAACTGAAGCGAAAGAGGGAGGGAGGGAGAAAGACAGACCGAAGAGGGGGAGCGGCAGAGGGAGCAGAGCGCGTGCTCAACAGCGAGCGAGCGAGCGAGCAGAGGGAGGAGAGCGCGCAGCGGAGTGACAGCTGGGGCGCATCTGCGATGGCGGGCACGCGCATCAGTCGCTGAAGCTCTGTGGTAGCAGGAGAGCGGTTGTAGGTGAATCACTGGAGGTAACCAAACCTCCTCTCACATCCCAGCACTCTCACGGAGTGGCCACCTCTGTCTGTCCATTCACAAGACAGGACTTTGCGAGGGGTACAGGACTCAGACCACAGCTCCACGGACCTGCTGGAGCACTGGGTCTGTCTCCCGGGTCAGAGCCCAGCTGTGCAAAGAACCTCCTCCTCCTTGAAAGTTGAGTTATCTTGCAAGAGGAGTTCTGAGGGTCCTCAGAGATGCTGAGGGAACCAAAGGCCCTCTAGACAGGGGGCTGAGCCTCTAGATGTGAGCACCTTGACCAGGACAATTTAGAAGAAGAGGATGTCGGAGTAGACAGCTGCAGTCTGGAGGACGGTGTGCCTCAGTGCCCACAGGGAACCCTGAAGGAGCAGGCTCCTGGTCTAAAGGATGGGTCAGATACTTGAAGGGAAACACTGCATCCAAGGATGCAAAGGCCTCTTCGAATCAAGACAAAACATGCCTACCAAACTGTTGTTCCCCAGAATGGAAAGTGTTCCTTCCATCCAAAGCTAAATTGAGTCGGGGGCTGAGCCAGAAGATAGCCAGCCTTCACAGCCTGCAGCATGAAGCTCCCTCAGTCCTCTACCTCCTGAAAGTCTGCCTGTCCAGCAGATGGTCTAGCTTGCAGGTAACACAGCAGGGTATGTGCCCCAGTGTCCTTCCTTCATGTTATACTCAGGGCTGGAGCCAAGGGCTGGACGCTTCTTGATTCAGCTCTTAAGAGAGCTGAGAGAGAGTCCCCATTTACTCAGAAGTCCCCTGTGCCTGCCCTTCCAAGAAGGCAACCTGTCACTGCCCTAACACATGCCCACATCCTGTCTCAGAAAAACAGGCCCCTCAGAGCATGGTGCTCTCTGTCCACAGGGATCTACCCTGACTTGAAGACTCAGCTACAGGCTGGCAAGACGCCTCGGCTAGCAGGTTCCAATACTTGCCATCAAGCCTGAGGTTGATACTCCAGAACCCACATGGTAGGAGATAAAAGACTCCCACAAGTTGCCCTTGGGAAGAATGGGAACACGCACACACATACACACACACACACACACACACACACACACGGCCATTTTATGGTTCTGATCACAGAGAAATTTGTATGGCAGCTTTCTGTCTTGTATTGTGAGCTTTTGGGGGTAACTGACCTTAACCTCTCTATACCCCCAGCTCTAGGCCCTCTTGTTGATTTGCTAAGTAGCTAGTAACCCGGAGCCTTGCTGATCTTGCCTTATAGACTGAGCAGGTGGACTGGGCTCTGCAGTTGCCTCCAGCCCTGGGGTCCTAGGACGCTGGTGCTCACTGAGTACCTGACAGATCCGCCACCTTGTCACAGCCTCTTTTCAGATAGTCATAGGCAGGCCAAGAAGGGTCAGTACTGGTGCAGAGGCCAACAGAGAAAGGATGGTGCGCCAAGGGTACGTGTGTGTGTGTGTGTGTGTGTGTGTGTGTGTGTGTGTGAGAGAGAGAGAGAGAGAGAGAGAGAGAGAGAGAGAGAGAGAGAGAGGCAAGACTGTGTCTGTTTCTGTGCTTCTGGTATGTGTGTATCTGTGTCTGTGCTTATGATGTGTGTGTGTATGTATGTGAGTCTGTCTGTCTGTCTGTCTCTATGTGTATGTATTTTGCCATCCCCGGTTAAAAGAAAAAAGAAAGAAGCACCATAGAGCAAGGATGTATGTCCCACTGAGGCTCCAGTTGCCTGTGGTCTTACTGGGATGCTCTGTTAGGCTATGAGCCCAGCTTAGAGGACATTGGATCATTGAGGTACTGGGGAAACAAGATCTCTGTGAAGAGACAGCAGGAGAGGAAGACAGGAAACAGCCTGAGGAAGGAGGGTCAGGTTCAAGGGAAGGACTTGCGAAAGCTGTGGCCAATGGAAAGAGGTCTGGGATTCATCCTTTCTCTATGGTAGGTACGTCATAAACAACAGTCCAGGTATAGAACAGGAACCCATCAGACCCAACCAGAAGGGAAGATCTCTTAATTACCCCCAGGGAAGCCACTCAGGAAGTCTTCCTACCCTGGCCTCTTTGCCTGTTTCTCCTCATCAAAAATTCTGAGCAGATGCAACCACACAGCAGATAGCAGGAGGTGACTCAGGAAGATAGTCCTCCCAGACACTCAGGTGAATCTCTAGCATCCAGCACCCCAGCAGAACAGGGACATTAGACCTGAAGGCTGAGCTCTGTCTGTGAATGTGCTGTGTGAGGATTAACGCCTAGGGGTATGAGAGTATGGGTCTCTGGAAGGGCAGCCCCATTACCGAAGAGGATCTGTGTGTCCCCCACACACACCCTGCTCCCTTCCCACTTGCCCTTCTTAAAAAAAAAAAAAAAAAAAAAAAAGATTTATTGTGTATACAGTTCTGCCTGCATATGTGGCTGCATGCTAGAAAAGGGCACCAGATCTCATTATAGATGGTTGTGAGCCACCATGTGGTGACTGGGGATTGAACTCAGGACCTCTGGAAGAACAGCCAGTGCTCGTAACCTCTGAGCATCTCTCCAGCTTCCCACCCCTGACCCTGTCTTGCCGTCTTCTCACCAGAAGGAAGATCTGCCTTCTCTCTCTCTTGCATCTCTCATTTCCCAGTGGATTGCTGAGGGACCCGGGCACAGGGATAGATCAGTGTGAGGGATAAAGTGGATCTCCATAGAGAAGGAGGAGTCTGAGAAAGCCTGAACCTTTGGAGTCAGGGAAGTGATATCACCCATAAACTTGCCCCCCAGACAAGTACTGACACAAATGTACTAAGAAACATTTACTGAACCCTGTTATGTGACAGTGTAACTCTAGATCTAAGAATCAGAGCTCAGTCTGCTGGCCCTCTGTGACCTCCACTCCATGGGGTGAGACAAACAAATCATGTCACTTAGAAAATAAAACAGCAATAGAGAGAAAGGAGGAGGAGGAGGGGAAGGAGGGGGAGGAGGGGAAGGAGGGGGAGGAGGGGGAGGAGGAGGGCTGCTTTATCTGGGAGAGTAAGACAGTGTCTGCAGGTGGTGAGGCTGAGTGGATTATAGGGAGCTGAGATCTGATCATATCACCAGTCATGCAGAGTTCTAGGTAAAAGCATTCTAGAAAGAGACAATTGATGAGAACATCCTAGAGTAAGAAAGAGCTGACCCTGTTTGAGAAAGACATGATCAGGCTGAAATCGAAGCCTGCCTCATGGTTTTCAGGGGTCTAAATGGGAAGTGGGATGGGGGGATCAAGTGAAGATGTGATGGGTTTTGACCCTCTGGGAGATGACTGTGGTCATATGGAGAATGGACCATAGAAAAGCAATAGTGGGAGGCTGGGACCCTAAAGGCCAAGGCAAGAGAATGTTAGCTTGGCCACCATGGTCACAGCAGAAATAAGTAGTGTGTGTGTGTGTGTGTGTGTGTGTGTGTGTGTGTGTGTGTGTGTGTGTTTCTGTATGGAGTCCTGGAACCAAGGTCTTCAGAACCTAGGTGGACAAAAGGAAATGACAGCCATGAAAAATGCAGACTATGCAAGGAGATCAGGCTTTGGGTAGAGGGCGGGGTCAGCTTCTGGACATGTGGCAATGCTTTTGGTTGCTCACAGTGACACAGTGGTTCCTGAGATGTACCAAACTCTGCACAGGATAGACAGCTCATTTTGTGATGGTACCACCACTAGCCTGCCCTTTGCCAAGCCCTCATTTCTACCCAACAAGCCCTGAAATCTGACTTTTCACTGAGGCAGAATCAAATTCTACCTTCTCCAGACTTCCCATATTAGAGTCACAGGGCTTCCTCCAGCTTGCAAATTGTGTGAGTCTGTGGGACACACCAGAGCCACACAAGAGAGAGGCAGAGTCCCATTCTAGAAACAATCTGGGACCCTTTGACCACTGGAGCCAGGACAAAGTTGAATGAGCTTCTGTACATCCCAAGGAGTTCACTCTCCTCAGAATCAGCACCACTGCCCTCAGATAGTGCTCGGAAGAAGAGTTCAGCCCTGTTTCTGTGGGTAAAGACTGTCTGTGTGCAATGAGCTCCTAAGGTAACCCTCAATGTAAAAGGGGGTAGAATAAAATGAGGGGCCCCGCACCCTTGGAGGAAAAAGTAAGAGAGGAAGAGGAATACACTTGCTGAGACAGCATTTGCCCACTTGGGATGGCATGTCATATCTGTGTTTCTCACAGATCTACCACCCCCACCCTACCACAGAGGCTCCCCAGAGCCACCTCAGAAATTCCAAGACTGAGGAAGAGGAGGGACATTCTATGACCTTAGGTTTTGTTGTTGTTGTTGAACTGCAAACGCAGGTTTGCTGTGTAACTATACTGTCCAGCATGGAAATTGTCAACTATCTGAGGTTAGCCACATTTACAGTAGAATAAAATAATACCAAAATTTCAGGCCCTCAATCTTAAGAGACACATACGGAGTCTCCAGCAGCCATGATGAATAGTGACTATGGTTTGGGACAGGCCAGGTGTGGGACTTCTTTCTCCATCATCTTATAAAACTCATCAACATGGGGAGGCTTTGGACGAGGGTCTCCCAGGACCTGCTACAACATTATGTGTTGACCTGAGAAGTGCAGGCTCCCAATCTTAGTCTGCCTCCTGGGTGAGAACTCTGGGGTGACCTTCAGCTGTCCTTCAGGAGGCTCTGGTTCAGAATCCAGATCTTGCACCTTCTGTCTCCTGAGCCTCAACAGGCTTGTGCAGAAGCATCACAAGTTCAAGACTAGCCTGGGCAACTTCACAAAAGGCTTGGTCTGCAGCTTAATGGCATTGACAGTCCCAACTCATTGCTGAAGTAAGCCAGATCCGGATTGTGTGTGGCCCTGGAAAATCCAATGATACAACTTCCCTGGCTGGAATCCTGCCAACATGACTATTCTCTAATTTCTTTCCCCATCAAACCTCCCCAGGCTCTGCTAGGTTGTATTCCTGCTGTCTTTAAGATGCAGGTCTACACCTTTGTGCCATACTGGGACACAAGTGCATTGTGGAAGAGCCAGGGGCACTCAGGATCAGAATGGGCATCAAGTGGCTTTGGACTTTTTTAGGCAGGTGGCATAATGAAACCTGAGCTTCCTCATGCTCAGTATGTATGAGAGGCCTGCCAACATGCAGGCCATTTTACCTGTCAGGCCTCCCATCCAGACATAGAAGGAGGAATTCAGAGCTATGCCTTAGAGGCTCAGGGCCCCAAACCTAAGCTAGGTTTTATTACTTCCTGGCTGGCAACTTAGCTGAGACATAGAACCTCTGCTCTGTTCCCTCAACCCATGAAGCCTAAATTAGGCTAGTGCCAGTCTATGAAGGATTAAACACTCTTATGCCTGAAAAGGTACCTAACACATCCAAAGCCCCCAAAATACCTTTAATATTATTCTAGACACTAAGAAGTTGACCTACTTTGGAGACTCTCTTTCTGTTCAGTATAGCCTGCCTTTTCTTTCTATTCTTTGGCCTCAAGTTCTCCTGTTGTTCTTTGTCCCAGATTTCTCTTAGTATGTGAGTGCCCCCTTGGGTTCTCCAGACCTATTTGGGAATCAAAGAGGCAGATGATGCTTGTGTTGGGAGACATCAAAAGGGAAGCATTTGTGCACTGACGGCATTCCTGGTCTCCAGAAATGGCCTTGCAAACTTGGGTGGTCTGGTTATGGCTGGTCCTCAGCAACTCAGCTTTCTTCCTGTGTGACGACAAGGACTATGCCTGCAGAGGAAGTTACACTAGGACTGAGATCCACTGGGCCTTCAAGTTTCCAGACTCACAAAGGCCTTCATTGCCACTTTTGGTCCCATGGTCTTGTACAAACAATGCTCTCCCCAGCCCCTTTCTTCACCTGTATCAAGGGAGAAGAGACAGAGTGTGCCTTGAGCCCCCAGGGATCAGAGAGGAAGCCATCCTCATGGCTTTCTGGCCTTAGAGCCTTGCCTTTCTCAGGGATCTCTTGTTCTTCTCACAGGGAGAATCCACTGGCCTGGATCCCCCTCTCCACCCAGACGCCTGCTCCCAGGGGCCCTACAGTCAGTCCCCTTGCCAATGACTATGCTCCTTCATTTCTGTCTGCCCATGCTTGTCTGCCCTCAGCCCCTGTGATAAGCATCCTCTCTTGAAGTGAATTCTATTATTTTCCTTCTCCCACTTCCCCCGATATTCATCTGGCTTTGTTCCTCCTCCATCCTGCTCTCTGCAGCTGTGGGTATCCAGATGCGAGTAGACTACATCCAGAGCCAGTTCTGGGCAGCCACGAAGCAGGTAGGCAGCTGGGAGCCCAGAAGAGGGTAGGAAAGGACTGTCCCCACAGCCGGGCCCATCAGTCTCCCAGGAGACACCTCCACTCCACTCCTGCCTTCCCTGACCTCTGGACCCTGCATATTGGGCCCCTTCCTTGTCCTACACCAGTGCTCTGTCCCTTGATCAGACCCAGGGCAAAGGGTAAAACAGGGTCACTGCTGTTGCCCCCAAGACACCCAGCCTTGCCTGCTACAGAGTACAGTAGAGCTTCACTTGGCCTTCCGTCTAAGGTCCTGTCTGCTGTCGAGGCTCCCAAGAACTTGCCCCTGCCCTGTTACCTGTGTACAGACAGACAGACAGACAGACAGACAGACAGACAGACACACACACACACACACACACACTAGGAGCCCTCACTATCCTCTTGCATGTCCTGGCGTGAGTCATCCTCACAGTAAGACATCCTCCCTGCTCCTTCACTCCAGGCTGCCAGGCCCCTGCCTCAGGTACAGGGGTTGTGTAGTGAACACAGAAGGGCCAGAAGTGAACCCATAAGAACCCACTTACCATATGAAAGCCCTGGAGCCACATGGCACATACATGGCCTGTGTTTGTCCTCAGAAGAGCACAGCCTGATGCTCAGTGTCCTGCCTGCTAAGACATACCTACATGGGTGCACATGCCTGTCCCCATATACTCCAGACACACAGGACATACTCCATTTACCACAGACAGTTTCTCCACATACAATAGGCACTTCACAAATGCACCACACAGTGTATACATACAGATACACATACATGCACACACTTCCACATACAAGACACAGTCCATATGTAGCCACATACAACACACTCTTTATAACCATAGTACACTACACAGATATAAATATATGCATGCACATGGAATATATGTACCATGTGTATACCACACATGTGTCTAAACACTCCACATACACATCACATGTAAACCTATCTTCAACACATACACATTGTATACATAGACATACTTCACATGATGCTACACAGGGGCACACATACACTTATGCACTCACACCCAGGAAGACACACACCATTCACCATGGCCTCTGCTCCTTCTAGTGCGGCACTGAAGAGGGGCCATGCCCGAAGAGCTGCGAGGACACTGTGAGTTATTCTCGAAGGAGGGCACCAGTGGAAGTTCAGTGTCCTGTGTCCCTCGTGGGTTGCTTCCTTCTTTCCCAAATGCCTCCCTCCTGACCCTGTCTGTGGGGATCATCACCCTTGTGCTGTTTGAACGAGCAGGCAGCCCAGAGTCAGCAATGGCCCTGGCTATGACCTCCTATCCCGACCTCTCCCTCAGGAGCTGGATTGCTTTGTCATAGACAACAATGGCTTCATTCTGATCTCAGAGAGACCTCAGGAGGTAAGTGACTGAGGGCTAGAACTATAGAAAAGGGCAGGAGGAAGCTGAGACCCTCAGAAGCTACTGCAGCCCAACAGGCCAAAAGCCTTCGTCCCACTTAGCAAATCTGGGTGGAAGAAAAGTCTTAGTCTCCATCCAAATCCCACAGCGAGATGGCAAAGGTGAAGCACCATCCAAATGCAGAAATATTTCCCTATTAACTAAGCTGACCTCTCTGAGATGTGATGAGAGGAAGTGCCACGTCACATGTGAGAACACTGCTCAGGGAGGGCCTGGCTGCACAGCCACCTTGTAGCCTGCCCCTCCCCCACAAAACCATGAGGGGCTCTGAGCCCTAAGTACCCCTACCCTGTATCTTGCCCTCCTCTGCCCATCGCCTCACCCCTTTCTCCATCCTGGTACCCAGGGGACTTTCCCCACCCACCCCTGTGTCCCCTGTCCTTTCTGGGACTTCTTGTGGAAAATTGTGTTGTAGCACCAAGTTGGAGTGCCAACAGGCTAGCAGGGGCGTGGAAACAATCCTTGCTTTACCCAGCAGCTCACCTTCCCTCCAGGCACCTACTCACACAGAAGAGGAAGCCACCATGGTAATTTTTCTATCTGCCCAGCCACAAGTCAGACCTGAAATTAGCCAGGAATTAGACTTTCAATTACACTTTTAAAAAGAAGTCTGTTCAGCCCTGAAATAAACTAAACACAGAGACCTGAACCAGTTCTTTGACAAGCCCACAGCCCCGAATAACCTCCAAGAGGAACTTTGTCAGAAGGTGTATGTCCAATTTGGCTAGCACCTTCCAGGACCTAGGCCTCAGTTTCCCTCTCCTGAAAACCAAAGGCTGGGTCACCTGATGTCAGGGCTCAACCCCAAGCTAGGTGCTTGGATACTGGGAGAGCTGCAGGATCAAAGTAGTCTCCCCACCCCCTAAAGCCATACTGTAGCCTCATCCAAGTGGGGCTGTGGGTCCCTGAAAATGGTCAGAACATGACAGTCAGGAAGTGGAGTCAGGGCTTCAGGAGACTGTGCACAGACAGAACTGAGGGAGAAGGGGACCAAAGGACCATGGGGCTGGCTCCTGCCGACAGTTCTTAAATAGCCCTCTCAACATGTAGCAGGCGCTGAGACGGGGAAAGCAGATTTCACTGTTCCTTCTCCTGGAAAGGCCTGGGCTGTCAATCAGGTCACTGGCAGAACTGTGGCCAATCATTAGTCCTGGCACCTGGGTGTCTAGTTCTGTCTGTCTCCCCTTCTCTTCCCCCTCTGCCCTTCTTCACATAGAGACAGAGCATTCTGTCAGAAAATGGATGAAAACAGAATTGACTTTGTGGCTGAAGAGGCCTAAGGACACCAGAGTCCCAGTCACTCATATCTTAGTCCTGTTGCCATACGACCATGGCTGGCTGTGGGGCCTGGTCTGCAGGGTAGCTCAAGGGTCATCCGTGAGCATAAGGAGTGGCAGAGAGAGTCAGGAGGCTTGGTCAAGCAATATAAAATTACAGACAGGCCCAAGAGAATGTCATAACATGAGCCAGGGAACCTACGAAAGGGCATTTGGGGGCATCAGCCTTGTGAGTTGGTGGCCTCTGATGGCAACTGAGCAACAGCTGAGACACAGGCCACATGAGTGAGCAGGCACTGTTTCAACAGGATCTGCTATGGATACTGAAACATCTCATGTAATGTTCATGAGCTTGAAATATTAATGACTTTTTGATTTTTTTCCCTAACCATTTGCAAACAAAAGGCTGTTCTTTGATCAAGAACCCACACAAGTCCCCAACAGGACAGCTGTAGCGCTCATGTCCAGCCCAGTCCCCAGCCCAGTTCCCTGAGTGAGACAAGCAGCAAAGGGGCCACCTCAGTTCAGAAGACCCCGGGGCCTGTGACTAAACCTTGGGTTCACCTGTTCCCATTCTACCTAGGGCACACTCAGCCACAGCTCATGAACTGTCATCCCAAGACATCACAGAGGCAGTCGGTTTGTTCCGAGATTTATATTTGATGTAACATACATTTTCACTCTCTATTTTAGCAGTTAGCTTATGTGCATTTATTTTCTCAAATGTATTATCTTATACTTTGCATAGGCTTACAAGCTGATGCAAATCCTTTATAAAATTAAACAAAGTATAAATAGACTAACTTCTGCAGCAGCAGTTCTCAACCTGTGGGTCTCAACCCCTCTGGGGGTCAAACAATCCTTCCATAGGGGTTTCCTAAGACTATTAGAAAATACAGATATTAACATTATGATTCATAACAGTAACAAAATTATAGTTATGAGATAGCAATGAAAATCATTTTATAGTTGGGGGTCAACACATGAGAAACATATATCTACGTTGAAACATTAAGAAAATTGAGAAACGCTGCTCTAAGGGCTTCTGCCACCTCCAAGACATGTCCTCAGACATACACACACACACACACACACACACACACACACACACACACACACACACACACACGCAAGGTTGGTCAAACACACATACACATAAGGTTGGTCAACCCAGACCAGCTTTGTCTGGGGTAGGGTACAAGTCCCATCACCTGGTCACATCCTGAGTCCCTGACCAAGCTGTTCTGTCTCCTCTCAAAACAGTTAATAGCTCTCATGCTGTTGGCTGGTTCTCATAGAATTGCAGCCAATCCTGCAGGTCTTTGGAAGCCAAGGATAAGGAGTAGTGCCCCTTGGGTTAGCTCTAGGATTCACGTCAAGGAAGCTGAAGCTCCCTGACAGGACTCAGTATCTCTTTCCTCATCTGGACATGCCTGGTACAAGCTGTAAGCTGAGCTATGCTGGGTCAGGAGGCCACCAGATCCACAGGCCTTCGACTCAGACGAGTTTCAACACAGAAATAGGAGCACACTGATGAGTATAAGTATTTGAGTATTTGATGAGCAGCCACATAGCAGAAAAGTTAGACCTGCCCTGGGGCAGTCATCCCACAGTGAGAATTAACTCACTTCTAATTCTTCCCTGCCTAAGCCATCCATTGGACTCCAGACTGGAGGGCAGATCTCATAGGACCTTGCCTATGTACTAAATTCATACCAAACTAAATGCAGGTAACGCTAGGCCTTTGGCTGTTTCGGAGCCCTGCCAGCATGTTGACAGATAATCTCAAGTGGAGGGAACCTTGGGAAGCCCCCAGCCAGCTCTATTCCTGGTGTAGCCACATGTTAAAATCTGGGTCCTGAAGTGATGAGCGGCCCCAAATCCACAATTGAACCTTCCTTTTGCAGGTCCAGAATTTCAGTCTGAGGCACTAACTCATTTGGACAAAAGCCAACAGTAGCTGTATCTGTTAGGAAGAGTGTTCTCTCTGTTGCATTGGCTTAAAACAAATCACAGGTTATTTCATAGACCAAAGCAACCCTGGGCTTAGTATGGCTTCCTGGGGGTACCAGGTATCCCCATCCTCAGGTGGCATCACTGCTAGTCTACTTCGGAAGCAGGAGGGCCACAGAGAAGTTTGAGTGCCCCAACATAATCCTCTCACTTTAAGCAGATTCCCAGAAGTCCTCATCTGGGCTTTGCTCCATTTCATTGGCCAGCCCTCAGTACAAGGGTTTCTGGGAAGTGTAGTCTTTTGTGGACCACATTGCTGCCATGTTGCAGTCAAACTGCCTTAGTCAAAGAAGAGCAGTGCTGAGTGACATGTGCTGGGACATAGAGTTTTGTTTGCAGAGGCAGCAATATTTTCAAAGATGTGCTTCCTTACAGTCAGGAATGAATAAGCCTACAATTAAGCAAGAGAACACAATGGGTTTACAGGAATTTGGGTCAGTGTCCCTGGTCTGCACCAGGCTTCCCTGTCTTAAAGAGCATAAGGCATAAGTTTCAGATCTCTCTCTCTCTCTCTCTCTCTCTCTCTCTCTCTCTCTCTCTCTCTCTCTCTCTCTCTCTCTCT
>PVIH01006325.1:0-112485 GCA_004025045.1 Sigmodon hispidus | reverse complement strand
GCAAGCACCTACCAAGGCACTGTGCACACTGGGCAAGCACCTACCAAGGCACTGTGCACTCTGGGCAAGCACCTATCAAGGCACTGTGTACACTGGGCAAGCACCTTCCAAGGCACTGTGTATGCTGGGCAAGCACCTACCAACGCACTGTGCACACTGGGCAAGCACCTACCAAGGCACTGTGCACACAGGGCAAGCACCTACCAAGGCACTGTGCACACTGGGCAAGCACCTACCAAGGCACTGTGCACACTGGGCAAGCACCTACCAAGGCACTGTGCACACTGG
The DNA here is from genome assembly GCA_004025045.1 of Sigmodon hispidus. Lineage (NCBI taxonomy): Eukaryota > Metazoa > Chordata > Mammalia > Rodentia > Cricetidae > Sigmodon > Sigmodon hispidus. Next base: position 112,197 of record PVIH01006325.1, on the reverse strand, counting down.
GCAAGCACCTACCAAGGCACTGTGCACTCTGGGCAAGCACCTATCAAGGCACTGTGCACACTGGGCAAGCACCTACCAAGGCACTGTGTATGCTGGGCAAGCACCTACTAAGTGAGCTACATCCCAGCCCTGAACTGTTATTCTTAGGTAGCCTGTGTCTTTAGCAGACGGTGACCAGGACAGTCTCATTTCCCATCATTTGAGATGATGCCTAAACCTTTCTATGTTCTCATTGAGTGCTTTCCAAAGGAATAAAGAAGCATGCTCTTCTACTTGTGTGAGCTTTTTCTTTGTGTGTCCAGATGCTAGAGAAACAAACATATTAGAACATGCTTTCTATATGGTCTCTCCTGGAAAGGCAGCTCATCAAATGAATTTTTTTGGGGGGAAAGATGGGGTTCTCTGTGTAGCAGTGGCTGTCCTGGAACTCACTCTGTAGACAAGGCTGTCCCAGACTCATTCTGTAGTCCAGGGTGGCCTCAAGCTCACAGAGATCCATCTGCCTCTGCCTCCCCAGTTCTGGGATTAAAGGCATGTGCCACTACCACATGGTTTCAAATAAATTGAGAGATTTGTCTAAGTTAAATACAATTCAAGAAAGAAGTATTATTTATTTTTCTAGACAGACCTGTGCAACTCCTAAACACCATCATCCTTAGATTTTCATTGTGTTGCTTAAAAAAAAAAAAAAAAAAAAAAAAAAAAGTAAACATTTCTAGGTGACAGAGATTCCTAACTAGAGAACTAGAGGCACTCTGAAAGCTAATTTGCAAAGTATTGGTTGGATTCCCAATTCAACATGTCTTCTTAGTGCAACAGTCTTAGGTTCTTTCATTCAGCTTACACATCCTTTCCAACCATTCTTCTAAACTCTCTAAATTTCACATCCTGTCCTGAAAAATGGAGCAAAGAAGGAAAGAAGGAGGCAGCCTCAAAAAAGCCAGGAGGTTTCTACCCTACACAAGGAATATGGGCAACCATGGAAAGCTGGGAGTGGGGAGGTGGCCTGTCCCAGGGAGAACACAGCCTTGGTTGTCTGGTGCCAAAGGGTAAGCCCGAAACCATACATACAAGTAACATTATGTGGACTGCGTCCATTATACACATATGTGTATGTACATATAACAATCAATGAAAAAAGAGGTCTTGGCTTTGAAGGAGGTTAGGAAAGATTATACGGGAGGGTTTAGAGAAGAAAAGGGGAAATAATATGAATTAATTATAATCTCAAAAATAAAAAAGGCAGGGGAAAGTGCCCTGCCAGAAAAAGGCTGAGGCCTCTGGTGGTTCCATATGAGCAATCCAGAAGTCTCTAGAAGACTAGTGAGTAGGAAGGAGCCCTAGCAGAGGCAATGAAGAAAAGCAAGTCTTTCAGTATAATTAGTACTTGGATCATAATCAGGCTTAGTTCTCATTATTAAACAAGTTTTAAATAATGATGAAAGATACAGATTCTTTTCTTAAATTTAAACATATATTCACATGACTTTCATAAGAATCCAGACACCAGGGTTAAGAAACTCAACATTGAAGTAGCTGCCTATGAGGCCTGACTTCAATTCCAGACACCCACACGGTGGCTCCCAGCCATCATGGTGGCTCCAGTTCCAGGAGAATCAGTTTCTGACGTCATGGGCACATGGGACGTACACATGCATACAGATATTTATACACAAAAAATAAATACATCTTAAAAATCACTGCCTATGATACAGGGAGAAGGACTGGTTGGCAATATTCCTGTGTGAAAACATGACTGCCTGAGTGTGATCCCAGCACCATGTAAAAAAAGCCGAGTAATCCTAGTGCAGGCAAACAAAAAGATGCTTGGCACTTGCTGCCAGCAAGTCTTGCTGAAGTGGTGAGCTCTAGATTCTGTGAGAGACTGTCTGTGTCTCAAAAACATAAGATGGAGAACCCAGCGGACCAAAGTACCTGCCATGGAATGTGATGAACAGAATTTAACCCCTAGGATCTACATGGGAGAAGAGTGCAGATTCCCTCAAGCTGTTCTCTGACCTCTACATCATACTGTGGAACATACACTCCCCCATATACACACGTAATAAAATAAATTATATATATAATGTCTAGAGTGTTTGAACAAGCATCAGATGTTAATCTCTAATATTCACATGCACATGTATGCATATGTACACACAAACACCACCTACATTATAAATAAATAAATAGCTGCCTATCAACAATAAAGGCAGAGAACTTGAACTACAACCATTTCTTTCTCATGACTAAAAGTGCTAAAGACAAATGCCCCATTATGCCTTACACTGTTCAATTGTTACAATGAAAAATGTTGTTAGCTTGCTCCTAGATACCCACACAAGAAAACAAAAGGACACTAGTTAGTCATTGAAATTTTTTAAAAAAACAAAAAACACCTTAACCCAAGACTAACTAGCACTGAAATCCAGGATTGAGCAGGCAGTTTCCTGCAGGTGTGACTGCAGTACTGTGGCATTCACAGATGAGGACTACTCTCCTGGCTCTATCAGTAGTTAGCTGACTTCAGATAAATTGCTTCAGCTCCCTGGGTGGGAATGAGAGAGACTAGATCTCCTAGGTTTCTTCCAGCTCTACAAATCCATGGCCACAATTGTACTTTCTTGGGATGACAAGAAAAACAACTACAAAATAACAACATCATTCCTTGTGTTATTTGAATGCCTGTATTGTGGTCTGTACTTTGGAAGACAGCTGCTCATGATGTGAATAAAGAATGTTTCCTTGTATTAAATAATTTCAGTCCTGAATAATACCCACTGCAGTAAAATTACTCATGGACACAGAATTTGGAGACATCTGAAATTCATTTATTTACTTCACGATAATGTATAAAGCAACAGCTATCCTAGAAAATACTATTACTTGCTTCTTTTAAATCCGAATTCATAGGAAGGACTGGTGTAGTTTCTTTAAATTATCTGCAATCATTTCCAGACCAACACTGTTAATGCTTAAATTTACTTCTATAACATAAAGCTGGAGGGATTTGACTTTGACAAAACAAATACAAAGACTTAACACTACAACAGTTCACACTGTTGTGAACCACTCTCCACTGGGCAGAGGAGTCAGGGTGGGGGTAACAGAGAAAAAATGACAGCAGAATTCAGGGAAAGTAGAAAAACAATATGACAGCATGGTCACACACACTGTAACAAAGGAGACTTTCCACAGGAGTGTGGCGGGCTTCTTGGCGGCATCCATCACTCAAAAGCAGGGGATTCTGGGTTTTTTATTAGACATCAATATTGCTCTTTAGTTTAACCCCCTCCTAACTGTTAAAAAAAAATCTCTCTTTACAATGTGACCTTTTCAATAAAAGGTATAAGAATACTAAACTGACTTTTTCCTTTTAGTGATATTAAAATATTGATCTGGCAGCAGCATATTTCATTCTGGCTGCCATTTTCCACGTTATCATTGACTGATTTCTTATTAACCAGGAATTCCTATCTCTAAAGCTTTACACACACTGTCTCCTCTCTTCAAAACAGCTTGCTGATGTAGGTACTATCCTTGTTCCAAGGATGAACAAACTCAGACTCAGAAATTAAATAAGCAGCCCAAGATTTCAGAGTCATGCAGTGAGGATTTAAATCCAAGTCCATGACTCCAAAGTCAACTCCAGTAAGACTGCTAAATCTTCTTACTAGCAGTCAGTATGGAACATTAGCAATTCTTCACATACCAAATACTCAGAAACTAGGCTGATAACATAATATCCTTTACATGCAGAGAAACTGAGTGAGTCATGTTATGAGCCATGAAATTTCTCAAGTGAGCCAAGAAGCCCAACAGCTGAAAATTTTTAATGATTTTCTTAACAGACGTAACCAAGTGACAACTGGATTTAATGTTATCTGTTTCTCCCAATTAACATCCCACATAAACCCAGCAAAGGGAAAATGGGCTGCTGCAGAAGTATTTTTAAAATGTGATTTGTATTCTTTCCTTAGATTCTACAGATTAATAGACTGTCAGGAAGTGTTAGGTCTTTCTCCCCTCACAAACTTTACCTTTTAAGAACTAATAGACCAAGTAACCATGTAGCGCCACCCTCAATGAGAGACAGACTGTGGAAGACAGGAAACATCTTAGTGAAGGCTCCAGTTTCCTCCATGACCTCTTTACAAGTCTCAAAACGTTCCCAGCAGAACTGGACAGTCACTGCCTATCTATTTGTTAAAAAGGAAACCAAGGCTCAGGGTAAAGCTCTGCTGAAACCTGAGTTCTCAAACTCTAGCAGTGTGGTGAGCACACAAAGAAATAGTCCAAGAAATGCTGAACATTTTTTTTTTCTTTTTAGAAAACGAAAATAGGCTCAGTCGAGCTTGTCAGGAATTAAATATAGTAAAAGAAGTGATCAGCAACCTCAAAGTAGTCAATACAAATAAAAAAATAATCTAAACTTGAAAACCAGAACACTCTTCAAAGGTTAAGAAAAATATTACACGATTTAACATACGGAAGATGTGATGGAATATAGGAAATATTTGAAGATATAGCAACTGAAGAGTTTCTAGGAATAATAAAAATATTACAATACAAAAGATATTAAATTAAAATAAAAATAATTTTAAAATCTAAAAAATCAGAAATGTATCAAAAATAAAACAAATAGACCATACATGTGTGTACATTTATGCATCCACACACACATGTAAGCCTGCATGCAGCACTCCCAAAGAAAGACCCTTTGAAATGAGTAAAATATAATTCTCCATAAACCAATTGTTTTTGAATTTTTAAAGGGGTTAAATAAGCATGTATAAAAGTATCTACACCAGGAGGTGGTGGCCCAACCTTTAACCCCAGCCCTCAGGAGGCAGAGGTGGATCTCTGTAAGTCCGATGCCAGCATGATCTACAGAGTGAGTTCTAGCCAAGGCTATACAGAGAAACACTGTCTTCTTTTGTCTACTTGTCCAACGCTAATATAGTTTCCATAAATATTACAATTTATAGCACTGGCTTAAACATTTTGGTCCAAATCACTCAAACAGAAATGTTTTAAATCCAAAACTTTTCTATTTTTTTGAGATTGGGTTTATCTGTGTCTCTCTAGCTATCTTGAAACTCATTCAGGAGACCAGGCTAGCCTCAAACTTAGAGATTCACCTATCTCTGCCTCTTGAATGCTGAGATTAAAGATGAGCACCACCATGGCCAGCTTTGATTCCAAAACTTTTTTAAACACTGATATGAAGTGTAAAACTTCCATACCAAGATACCTTGCTTTATATATACATTACTACAAATATGTAAGGTTGTCCTGAGGCTATGTATGTGTCACAGATATAAAATATAAATGAATTCTGTATTTACACTGGTGTAGGGTCCACAGAATACATAGTATATTTTCCTTTCTTTTAAGTCCTAAATGCCTCCAGTCCAAAGCATCTCACACATGGGATAATTAATCTGAACTGCTATTAGATCATTTAAAAAGTGCATCACATGAGAGCCATCAAGATGGCTCAGCAGGCGGCTGTGTGCTGTGCAAGCCTTATGACTCACACCCCCCTAACCATGGTAACAGGAAAACCAACTCTTGAAAGTTGTCCTCTGACCTCGAAGGATGTCCCTCACCTCCCCATGTATGCCGTGGGATATGCACATAAACGCATACACAAATAATAAATGAAGATTTTAAGAATGTTGGTTCTTCTGTGCCAGACTACAGGTGTCACTCATATTATTCATGTTCTCATATCCTTAAAGATAGGCAAGGGCAAGACTAGGAATCTTTACATTGCTACACTTTATAGTGCACGGGTATCTAACTTTTCAGCTTCTGCAATACCTATTGTAAACATCAACATTATAAACAACTGTGTGACTGACCCTACATTCACCACAATCCCTAAAGGCTGAACCAATGGCCTCCTAAGGAACCTGATGTACTCTTTGAAGGGTATATATTCCTTAGGAAGTCAACTTGCACAAAGTTCTAACTCAACTTTCAATATTATCTCATAGAGAACTATATTTAGTACACTTAATTGTAACTAACACGAGCATACAGAACTTTGACAAGTGTTATGCTGCAACTAGTTAGATCTAATCAGAAGTACCTGGAGAACAGGGCAGGCCACAGCCAAGAGAGAGGGCTGGTACATAAGAACCTACTTCATAGAATTATGAAGATATAAAAAGATCAGCCTGGCAAAGGCAACAATCTGGATTTAAGATTAAAAGAGCCAACTAGATTTCAAATATGGAGGGGAAAAAAAAGATAAACCCCTCAATGTCAAAGAGGCTCAGGTAACCTGTACCCTGTCTGTATTGTGCCTACTGTGTGTAAACTTTAACACAGATTTGAAAAGTTTCCCTAAAGATTCCTTCAGTAATATAATAACACATTATGCAAGGCTCTGAATCTTCCTTGTATAGGCTATGTTTTTATCAGCCTGACTTCAAAATAAAAGAAAATAAAGGTCAGTTAAGCTGGTGGTGTCTGTGTGATAATAGCCTCAGCATTTTGATGGTTCTTCAAATAAGTGCCTGTGATTCAGAAGCAGGTTAGACAGCTCCTGCCCTTCCTGAGCTCTCGTTTATTAGAAAAGACACAAACCAAGTGCTGTGACCGCACAAATAGTTTCAGCATAGAGGTACTGAAGAGCACAGTCAGGGAACACAGAAGAAGCATTTCTGGGCTCTGCTGAAAATCACCTTGTAAACTTCTGCAGCTTACATGCTGAAGCAAACACTGGAATGATCCTTCAGTGTCTAAAACAGAATGTGTCATGTGCCCCCAAACACACTAAAAATTCTTGGGAGCTGTGACAGAAAACCATCCACTGCCAAGTATGAATTTTATTTCCACTCAGAAATGTTTAGTAGAAAACAAATAGAAACACTAAGTTGGCCATTTCTCAGACTTCTTTCTATGCTTAAAGATTTTGTCTTCATTTAGGAAGAGATGGTGGAATGGAGAAAATAGTTTCTTTTGCTTTTTCACCCTTGGCAAAGAGCACAATTCAAGCTTCTTGGACAGTATTTATGAACATGTCATTGGTGAGATACCTTCTAACCCTGAGTTAAGAACTGGCTGGTCACACATATCAAGGGTTGCTACAACCTGGAACTAAGCCAGAGAGCTGTTTTCTTCAGCACTGAATGCAACCAGCCTAGAGGATGAGAAGTGTGCCAGCAGAAGTTAAACCTGCAAACAAATACAAGACAAACCAGCCCTGATCCCAGTGCTGGCTGGCAGTTCAGAACTATATTACCCACAATCCTGTGCTTTTTTCATTAGCCAGGAGGTGATCAAACATCCATCACTGATAACAAAGTAACAAAACTTTGAAACTGAAGCAGGATCTGAGTTATCCATGTGGTGGTCATCAATGCACGCTTATATTTGCATAGGTCAGCAATAAGGAACAGGAAGCTAACAGCCTAGGATGGCACAGATTCTGAAGCCAATATGTAATGACAAGCACATATGTCATCCGTCCTGTGTGCTGCCTAAACCTTTGCAGGTCCGTTGTTGCTATCTTTCTCGGATTACAATGAAAAGCCAATAATGCCTGTGAAGGGCGAAGCCAGCTTTGACCCAACACATTCCCACAAGTGTTCTGGGCTATTATTGAGTAATTTGCAACTCTTCTTCCTCCCCCCCTCCCCACCATAAGCATAAGCCCCTGGTTCCTGGCTTAACTAGGCCATTTCCAGGATGGTCTGATAGTTCCACAGCTCTGCTCCAGCTCCCACTGTCATCCCCAAAACACACCAAATATATCTATCTCAGAGGTCACTGCTACATGTGAGCATGTGTGACTCACGCACCTATGTGGCAATACTAGTCTCCCAGTGAGGGCATAATTAGTTCTTGTCAATCTGCTTTGCACAAAAACCTCTAGTATTAAAGAAAAGAACTGTGTACTCAGATTCTCCAAAGCTCCCTCCAAGGACATACTGCTTCATTAAATCCCCCAAGATGCTTTTATTTGCACAGAGTAGTAACAAAAGAATAAAAGAACTGATGTGTATCGTTTTGCCAGTTTTCAATAGAGTGAGCAGGAATGATGAAGTTGGAAGGCAATAAAACATGGAGGCTTTCAGCCTCGTGTTCACTGCACCTGCAAATAAAATCTTATAATAGGATTTTTCAAAGACATTGCTTGTCCTGTCGGTCAAGGACCCAGAGTGCATAACTACTTATGTTTACCATAAGTAAATCTGTTTCATTTGCTAAGCCTGGTGATGGCAATTTATATTGTGAAGGTGAAAATCAAAGCATGGTTTTTAACAGGCAGTTAAAAGTAATAAGACACACTGAGTGGAGAGATATGGACATCTGTGTCTAACTACTTTTCTCAGTGCATGAACTTTATGCTAAGTCAAAAGCACTCAACTGCCTAAGGAAAGGGCAAGTTAAAGTTGTATTTTGAGCTGTGTGTAGCAATGGAAAGATCTCAGGGAGATGTGTTACCAATGGCTTCATTAAACCTCCTTCTCCTCTAAAAGAAATAGGTGTGGGCTGTTACTTGGCTTGTTGGTGACTTCCTTCCTGCACATGATAATTCCTGGGAGATGCCAGGTTAATCCTTTTCTGCAACACTGAAAATCACACCTTCTGCCTCTGCCATCGACTGCTGGTAGCAGGATTACCAATGTTTTTTCCTTTTGAATCAGTCTGAAGCAATCTTTGAAAAGTAAAATTATTAATTGTCTAAAGTTATATTATGGGAACCATTTGATTCTTATCACATCTACAGATATCAAAACATTAAGAGCTGATGAGGCCCAGGAAAGACTGACAGAACCAAACATGTTTTACACCTCCTACCTGCCACACTATAGCCCAGCAATTCTCAACATTCCTAATGCTGTGACCCTTTAATTACAGTTCCCCATGTTGTGGTGACCCCAACCATAAAATTATTTTCATTGCCACTTCATAACTATAATTTGCTACTGTTAGTATTATAATGCACATATCTATGTTTTCTGATGGGCTTAGGTGACCCTTGTGAAACCAAAGGGGTTGTGGCCCACAGGTTGAGAAATACTGCTATATCCTGTCTTTAGACTACTAATTGATTTATTTCCTGGCTTTTCATGTTATCCTGTGCTTCTTAATTTTTTTTCATGGTTATACAATAAGATTCTCATTCCAATCGTGCTTACTATTATAATGGAAGTGTTTGGTGAGGTTCCAGTAACCTATGAGAGACAACATAAGATCACATAATCATATGAAATCATGTAGGCTACTATAAGTAAATTTATGATTTAAATTAAAATGAGGCATTTAGTCAATGAGGATATTTTCATTTTACAAATTTCAATCCACAGTAGGAACGCATAACAATGCAGTTCAGTTGCATGATGATAGCTTAAACAGGCATCATATTCCTCCTGCATTGAAAAAAGAATTTAAGAACTCCTCAAATATGGATTATGAAAAAAGAATTTAAGAACCCCTCAAATATGGATTAGGCAGGTTCCTTCCTTTCCTTTATCTATCTTTGAACATACTATGTATACATTAATATCATCACAGCAATTACCATTCTATATAATTGTTTCCTCCAGTACATTATGAGTTTCTTGAAGAACAATATATCTGTTTAAATGAGAAGTCACCTTGTTTAAAAAGACACTGAACCATTCTCCCCAAAATGCAAGTCTAAAACAGCATGTACAGAACCTTCCCTTAGGCAGCTGAATCTGTATTGATTTTTTTTCCTGTCTCACAGTATATTTGTGGGCCAGGACTTCTTGGTTTTGTTCACTTCTATGGGTTGAGAAAAGCCTGGCATATTGTAGGCTCTGGGTAACTCTTAACTACTGGAATAAAATGTTGTGATGCAAGAACCCCCCATGACCCCTAGCACCCCAAATCTCCTATAGTAGGTAATTCCCACTGTACCAAAGCTTGACTCCTTTCCCTACAGATGTATTTCTCAAAGATGATCATTAATGGGTATATCAGAAAACAAAGTCTATATTTTTGGAAATAGTGATAACTGAAGTATAGATATTTTAGGTTTGTTTTTATTTTATGAGTGTATATGTTTTGTCCGTGTACCAGATGTGTGTCTGGTACTCAAGAGACCAGAAAAGAGTGCTGGATCCTTTGGGCTAGAGTTATAGACAGTTATGAGACACAGGATAGATACTGGGAATCAAACCCAGGTCCTTTGGTTGTGAACCTAGTCTTTAACGGCTGAACCATTTCTCCTACCCCCAAAATTATTAAGTGAAACACTCTCTAGGAAGTTAGGATGAAGACAACATACCCTCATCATATTTCTTTTAAAAAGATTTATTCTTTATTGATGTGTGTGTGTGTGTGTGTGTATAGACCAAGTAGTCAGAAGAGAGCCTAAGAGTCCCTGGTTCTGGTGTTCCAGGTATTTATAAGCGAACCAAACATGGGTTCTGAGGACTAAACACAAGCACTCTTAACTGCTGGACCATCTCTTCAGCTCTATCTCACTATGTTTCTAAAACCCAGGGTTATAAAGGCTGAGGTTAGGTATACACTCCTACTGAAAACCTTTACACCAAAGGCAGCCAACATTGGTTAGTTATATTAAAACAGTAATATAAACTGGTTAATCACTTTCAGAAAGTAATTTGACAATATACTGCAAGAAGCCAAGAAAATAATCTACAACAGTATAATGTCTGCACATATGTTCAATGCAGTATTATGAGAAATAATTAGAAATTAGTTAGACAATAGAAAATTGTTAAATATGGAAATGGTATGTTAAGCAATCCTAAAAATAATTAAGAAAACTGCATAGTAACATAAAGATGATTATGATAAAGGTTGCATAAAAAATATGAGATGAAGTTCTACCTATATTCTGGTTTGATAGCTAAATAAAACAGTAAATGCGAACATGACAACCCTAACAGGGAATGAAAGTAAGTATGACTTATGTATTTGCCATTTTTATTTTCATTAATGCTATTTAACTATGGAGAAAATAAAAAAGAATATTGGCTCCCACTTCTCCAGATTAGTCTTTTTGTACTTTCTCAGTGTAAATGTCAACTACAAGGAGGCACAGCATCAGGATCACCAGAAAAATGACGAAGTCACTCTTGCTAACACTGCGGGCAGATGAGAATGTGTCCAAGTCCATTAGAAAGCAGCAGGCTAAAAGCAGAAGCAAGCCTTTCTGGGGAACAAAGGGCAGGCCTGTTAAGAGTGGAAGCTGGTACAGGCAAGCAATGGAGCCCACACAGCTGGTGAGCTAGCCTGGCCTCCCTGCACATCACCCCCCCCTTTCTCAATGGGGCATGGGGAAACTTCCCTAGGAGGCATTCAAGAAAGCACACCCACAAATACTCCTTCCAAACACCTCTGAATTATTCCCACAGCACAACATCATGTAAAATACATGCTGGTAAAGCAAGAAGAGTGTACACTGTTCAGATAACTGTGGTCACGAAGCAAGAGAACAGTAACTCTCAAATGATAGATACACAATGCGGGGACTGAACCTCTTTCTTCCTCATAACCCCCACCCCATCTTTACTGAGAGGTTAAAGAGCAATAAAGAAAATACATGTGAAGGTGCATGTTTTGATAGATGTACATGTTGGAAGATCTTAAATTCTTAATGAAAGCTGAAGAAAACTCCAATTCCAAAACCCATAAGGAACATAGTGATTTTAAGAATTCATTCCTTTGGTTGGTAATTAATTATTGCCACAGGAAAGAAACTGTGTTGGAGCATATGAGAATCCGTCACTTATTCCCACCTTTGGGCCATTCTCTGGCTAACTAACATTTCTGGGTCCTGACTCTCGCCCTCTTTCCTTTCAGAACGCAATCCATTTGAGTTCACATCTGAAAGCTATTGACTGGCAAAACGGCTCTAACATTTCTGTGGTACTGAGAACTGAATGTAGGCAATTACTCAAGGTGAGAAAAGTCATGAATCAAACATAATCAGACACAGTACCAAAACAATCTGTTTTAATACATGTATTCACATGCCTATATATTCCCATGAAAACTGACACATTATAGCTCCTATAAATGTACACACTTTATATGCCACAGTACTTTGTTTATATGAACTTATTTAATCTGCATGACTAACCCACAGAGCTGATAATTTCCTATTTACTGACGAGGACATGAAGGAGAGGAGTGTTAGGTCATGTGCCTATGTGACACTGTAAGTTTTACAGTAGAGCAAAGTGAGTATTTGGGCTCCAGACTCATAGCCACCCATAGCCACGCATAGCCACCCATAGCCAAACATAGCCACCCATAGCCAAACAAAGCCACTCTGTTCAGTTGAGTAAACAATCCATGGCTAGTCTACCCAATAAGGCTACTATGAATGACCTATGTAGAAATAAGCAGGAAAAACAGGAAAATAAAATGCATAAAAATTACAGGGAAAATTATCTTGATCACATTTTATACAGTTAACTGTTTTCTTGTAAGAAAATTATATATTCAAACCAAAATAATATTAAAGTGTTTTATGTTTTGATTTCATAGGCAATTCCCAAATGTCCAAATAATTACTCCTGGTATTTGAAGAAAAACTGTAGTGATATATAACAGGTAGAAACAAACTGTTGTTTCCTCCTGGCCATCTGGACCATCTACTCTGTAAAATGTTTTTCTGAACTTCAGGAAGAGTAAAACATAAAGTGCTTCTTTGCCATTAAGAAATCCTACACCAGGGTCTAGAGAGATGCCCCTAGTTAAGAACACTGCTCTTACAGAGGACCTGGGATCAAGTCCCAGCATCCACATGTTGGTTCACAACCCTATGCAGCTCCAGCACCCTACTCTGGCTTCTGCCCTCATGTGCCCTTCATGGACATCAGGCATGCATGTGCTACACACTTACATGGAGACAAAACACCAATACACATAAGATAAATTAAAACTAAATAAATCCCATACAAATGTAGGATGAAGGATTACATACAGTGCAGTTCACCCCAGCTATGGAATATTTATCCAACAGAAGGGAATGAAGTTATGACACAGGACACAACATGGACGAACCTCGAAAACAGAAGGAAAATGGAGACCAGGACTGATGAGTGTTTTGTTAGTGAGGGAACCATTTGTGAAAGGTTCTAAACTGATTAAGGTGATGATTCACACAACTATGAGGAAGTAATAAAAATTACCAATAAGTAAATTTTAAATGAGAAAACTGTGCATGTGATTTTTATTTCAATAAAATGTTAACATGTATAAAAGAATGTCCCAAACCCCAAACGTGAAGTTTTCATATCATGTGAACTTCAGGGAGTATTATTCATACAGCTATCATGTCAGATAGATAAAAAGCAAAAGTGGTTCATTGAAGAGCTAATGAAATCTGACAAATAGCCTTTTTCTTTAAAGATTCATTTTAATTTTCAAGTGTGGGTCTTTGTATGGGTATGTGCCCATGGAGACCCAGAAACATCAAAGCTTAACTCCAGAACTGTAGTTAGAGGCTGTGGTGAGCCACCGGACACTGGGTGCTGGGAACTGAAGTTGGGTCCTCTACAAAAGCAGTGCTTCCTCTTAATCACTGGACCATCTTTACAAGCTCCTAGGTTGTTTGGTTAGTTGGTTTGGTTTAAAAAAAAAAAAAAAAAAAGGTCTCAAGTTACTAGAATTACTATATAAAGTGCAAATTTTCTTAGAATAGTCCGATTTCATTGTAGGCAATACAAAGGGAAAAAATAATGAAGCTACAAAGAATTAACTTAAAAGGTAGATCCCAATAGTTAGAAAAGTCATCTTAAAGTGACCAAAATCCACTCAATGTGCCAGAGTAAAACTACACTACAGTATAAACAACTATAGAAAACTTGGACTGGCCAAAAAAAAGGACTGGGCAGGATGGAACAGTCAGTATTTACAGACAGTCTAAGAGTGTCGGACCTGTGCTTTGTTGTGGAATAATCCTCTTGGACACTGTAAAGATTTGCCACTCAAACTGGTTTAATAAGACACAGACTGGCCAGCAGCAAGGCAGGAAGTATAGGCAAGGAGACCAAACTAAAAATGATGGGAAGGAGAAAGGAGTTGAAAGAGACACTAGCCAGTTGCCAAGTAATAAGGATGTATAGAAAATGAAATAACAATCCATGAGCCACATGGCAAAGCACAAACAGAAATACGGGTTAATTTAAGTGTAGGAATTAGCTAGTAACAAGCCTAAGCTATTGGCTGACTATTTATAATTAATATAAGCCTCTGTGTAGTAATTTGGGAAGTGGCTGCTGGGTATCTGGGAACAGGCAATCAAGACAAAAAATGTCTGTTTAGTGTTTGGTGAGAAAAGTAAAATCTGATACTACCCTTCAAAACTGTCTTGGGCAAGGGTGTCAGGGCAGACATGTATGTATTGCTGACTAGATAATGAGGCCACAGAGCTGCTCCTACACTGTGAATCATCCAGCCTACTCCCCTTTATTTGAATTCATGCAGACAGGTAGCCTTATGCCTGCCCTTTGGCTTCCCCCAAATTGACAGCAGTGTGCACAAAAAAAACCCCAAGGGCTACTGAAAAATCACTGAGCAGTAGCAGTTATTGCATGCACAGTAACTCTGGAAGAAAGACAAGGCTAAGTTGTTAACCTCATTATTATAGCGGAATTATGTTCTAGTACATTGTAAATATTTGTTCCTCCTACTGATTTAATAAAAAGTTGGTTGGTCAGAAGGCAGACAGGAAGTATGGGCGAGGCTACCAAACTAAGAAACCTCTGGGAACAGGAAGAGCAGAGCAGAGACACCAAGAAAGATGTCAGTAGACACAGAGTAAAGAAGACAACCATGCTGCTCTGAGAAAAGGTACCAAGCGACATGGCTAAACAGATCAATGGAAATAGACTGAGTCAAGATGAAAGAGCTAGTTAGCATCTGAGCTATAGGCCAATCAGCATGAAACTAATATAAGCCTTTCTGTGATTATTTGGGGTTAAGGGACAGCAAGTCTGAGAACAGATCTGAACCTCTGGGCTACACCAGAAAGGCCAGGCCAGAAACTTCTTATTACACATTATCTCATGAAGTAGAATCACAAAGGACTTCATTTGATTAGATTTTGTTTAAAACATTATTTACCTATTAAAAGTAAATAATTCTTATAGTAATTTGGCTTTGTCTTCATGCTTGCAAAACAGACAGGATTTTCTAGTCTACAGTGAGTTAAGTCTTTAATGAATTAGGATTCAGAATAGACACATGGCCTTTATGATGCTGTTTACATATGCTGACAAACAGGTCCATACTTAGTGTATTAGTAAAATCATGAGTCTCCAAAGCCCAGGGCTTAGTGAATTACAACGTAAGTGATACTTGGTAAAGCCCATTGACAGCCTTCATTGCCTTCCATGGTAAAGCCTGAGATTTCATAAAGTACTCACGGTTCAAACTCTATGTGTGGCCAAGAAAGCATGTGTCCCAAGACAACTATGAATGAAACACAACACAAAACTGTAAACTTACTTAAAACATGAGATCTTTACATGTGTGGTTATCTTTTTGTAACTTGAGTGTGCAATTCTCACATGTGAACCTTATGGTTGACAATGTGTTCAATGTCAAAAGACTGAACACGCCTAACTCAAAGCTGAAGCCATTACAGGACTCTAATGTGGAACTGCTGGAGAACTCGGCATCTGCACACAGGCAGCTTCCTCTCCCCATCGTCAACATCCAACACACACCCTTGCCCTTAAAGAGAGAAGCCCCAAGAATGCAAGAGTGGACAGTTCAGCCTGACCCTAAAATGTGAACCCTAAATCTAACTACACTGCTACCGTTTTCCCAGAGGTGCTCAAAGGTAGGGTGGCCTTTAGCTGATGTGTAATACAGTACCTTAACTGATATGCCAGTACTTCAGCACTAAACAAACAGCTGGCCTCCAGCTACTAAAAAGATGACTAATTGGTCAAGTGACTGTGAGGGTGACAAATTATTGCAAACCTTCCAAATCTCCTTTATTGTTAAAAGTCCAACTGTCAAAACTCAGGAGCCAACAGATTATTTAAGTTTGAAAAGGTGAAGAAATAACACAAGAAAACTCTAAGATTAAATATCAAAGTATGAAGGAAACAATTCAATCCCTCCCCAGCCCTGGGAGTCAATGGTTCCAAGACCACTGATGGTTTCTAGGGAGAGCACATGTCCACATCACAAGCTCCATTAATACAAACCAGCTAAAGGTCTATCAAGTGATTAAAAGCACATACCCACAAGAAAAGACTAGAAACTCCCAAGTAAGTGAGGAGGAACCCTGAACCATCAAATTAATAGCCCTGTAAATGATGGACACTAAGCTTGTTATTAAGAGAGGTTGGGAAAGTTGAATGTTAACAGATCAAACTAGGTAATTAAGTGCTTTAAAAATACAAGCGTCTATAAGTCTCCATACCCAATGAGTCACTAAAATGCCCCACTCCTAAGAGGCCACTTTGGACACTAACCAAAGTAGTAAGTCTCAGGCACTGACAGACCTGGACTAGCTCATACCCGATTCTGGAAGCCCCTTTGGCCCCCCCCAGCCACGCCTCTCTGTGTTCACCACAAGTCCTTTTCTGTTTTAAGACTTATCTTCATTAATCTCTTAAAAGCGACTACTTCTCTACGTCACTACCCAAAATAATGATACCTAGTAAAGCCACCCAGCAACCACTCGGCTTCTAATAGTATCATGCCAACCTTACAACTTTTTAAATAGATGCTTATTTAGTGTTTTTCTTTTTTCACATTTGTTTCTTGAGATGTCAAGTCATTAAATGAGCTAAACTAGCCTTGAACTTAATAAACAGACCAGGCTGGCCTTGAACTTGACAAATAGCCCAGGGTGACCTTGGACTTGCAGTTCTGCTTCAGCCTGCCAAGTACTAGAATTTGGGGTGTACACAGTACATCTGTCTTTACACTTTTGTTGGCTTGCTTGTTTTTGTTTTATTTAACACAGGGTCTCTCTGTGTAGCACTGCTGTCCTGGAACTTACTCTGTAGACCAAGCTCACCTCAAACTCAAGGATTTGTCTGCTTCTGCCTTCCAAGTACTAGGATTAAAGGTGTAGATTACCACCACCCAGCCCACTTCACATTTTTTAAGCATGCTATTAAACTAATGTTAGGGTAGGATATGTTTTGCTGAAGATCCACATATCTTCACATGCAGTGTTAGAGATAAACCTATGGCTTCCCATTTGCTAGACTAAAATTTTATAGCTGAATCATACCTGCAGTCTCTGCATAGCTATCTTAACAATAATAAAAGAGCAACAAAGTGGGTCCTGGCTGCAGGTGAGGGCAGCCATTTAGCATTCTCTGCCAATGTTTCTGGCCTCATACCTACATGGCTAGCATTAGCATGATGTAAGGTCACACTGGCTCCCATGAGACTTTTCCCAGAATGCAAATGTTTTGAAGCAGAGGTAAGTTTGTTTTTTTTTTTTTTCTTCATGTTTATTAAGGAGAAAGCCTTGGCAACAGAAGACAACTAGCCTAAATGGTAACCAACTTGGTGGCTTCCCACCACTGATTTCTTTTCATAATGGGTTGCAAATGCAGATAAAGATGCCCAGGCCTTCCTCCCCATATGAATTAACAGGCTGTGCACTAGATCAATCCTTTTACCTCTCATAAAAATGTTATGTACTGGAAGCAAGACTTCCTTCTCAAAGAATACAGGACCCCAGTACGTGAGATGACACAGACCTCCCTGAGAGTGGTCCTAGAGTAAACACCAACAGTGTAATTATTGGTGGGAGTTTGTTTGTTTGTTTAGCATTTACTGAACTACTTGTTTAAGCTTTCTTGGTTTTTAATGTTCTATCTAACCCTGTTTTCCCATCAACCCTATTGTTTCTAGTGCCTGATTCTGCCCATATGGAGTTATTCCAGGTTTGTCTACACAGTACGGCAGAACCCTCATTGAGCCAATCTGGATTAATGCCACTTACTAGTTACTACATGGTAATCTGTTTAATATCAGATAGAGAGGTAGGGAGACAGATAGATGATAGATAGATAGGTAGATAGATAGATAATGTATTTGTATTTAAATATAAATATATTTCTATTTTATATTATAAAATTTTTCTAATCCAGTTAGATGACAGATACAAGCACCAGTCATCAACAACCTTAATGCACTTGATCCAAACATTGAAATGTTGGCATCATCAAGCAAAGTAGCTGGAATGAAGAGCTGGGTTGTGTAAAAGACTTAAGTGTATTCACAAGCTGAAGATATCCCCACCCAGCCTTTATTGTCTTGTCTATAATACCAACTCACTAGTATCATCGTGCACAGTGCACTCAGTGACCTTTCCAACCAGGTAAACAGCAATTCCACCTCCTCATGGGGTCAGAATAGACACCTCATTGTAGCTTTCTCATAGCATCATATATCCAGGAGGAAATGCTGGTAGGACCATTTTCTACATATGATGAGAACTGGCCATTCCCACCAGCTAGCCATCGCTACCAACCTGGTGCAGTCATCTTGCCTGCATCTCTGAACACTTGTTCAGATACTTCTACTCTTGGCCCCTCAACACTAGTTTCCAGAGTGAGAACCTGTTGTTCCTGATAATACCTCCCTGCCTTACTCAAACGAAAAAAACAATGCTGCTATGGTCTTAAGATTTATTTTTATATGTATGTGCCAGATGCATGCAGGTACCGGTGGAAGCTAGAGTTATAGGTGGCTGTGAGACATCCACTGTGGGTGCTGGGAACCACACTTGAGTCTTCTGAAAGAGCAGTCACATTCTCTATCACCAAGACATCTCTTCAGCCATTAGAAGATATTTTTATACTGATGTATAGCATCCTAAATTCCTGGTACCCACCCACTACCTCTGACCTTCCCTCCAGCTGTCCAGCCAGTCTGGCTTTTCTCCCTCTCAATATGGTTCTATCTCCTCAATTTTGGCTCACTGTCCTTCCTTTTCTGGTTATCAACCTAATTTGTCTCTTCATCTCAGGAAGATTGTTCCATAACACCCTACTGGAAAAGCACACACATACACACAAGGGTGAAGGTCACTTCATATCCTCTTCCCTACCTCATTTAGTGGAGATCTTCTATCTTCGCCAGGTAATCTAAACTAGTCATAGGTCTAGTCTGGAAAATCAGCTTGGTATTCTATGCTATATCTCAGCATGTAAAATAGTTCCTAGCACATAAAAATGTTTCTACTCACTGAATGAATGAATCAGACTCACTGTGTGAGATGACAGAGCTGGCAGCTCAAGACTGTGACACTTAAGGTTATTACCTTCACCATCCCAAGTGCAGCAAAGATCTGGAAGATGATGGAGCACAGACATTGCCTTTATTTTACTGCAGACATACAGCTAAGTTGTGAAAACTTGTTCAAGAGATTTATGAAGCTGCTGCTGCTGCAGATCAAGGACACTTAGAATTAAAGGGCTTTGAGTGGCTCAACTTGTCAGACCCCTGGTGACTCACAAGACTGTTCTTCCAGGATACGACAAGTCATGTGAACATCCCACACTGAAGCTGCCGGGGGCTGGGGGTGGGGAAAACAGACTCTGGGCAAGATCAAAGAAAGAGAGCTAGGATTCACAGTGGACGTGTGAACATGTAGCTGGAGACTGTGCTTCCCACAGTTATCTTGACCCCAGGCTTAATGGATTCCCAGAATTTAAAAACCAGAGCTTTCCCAGAAGTCAGTTTCTAAAGGTCACTAATTTTTATAAGAACTGTCACACTTTTTCTGTGTGTTTGCCTCTGAGGCACAGTCCTCAGGGATAGGCCTGAATTATCAAGCACTTATCATACTGGCATTGTTCACATTTTCATAAACAAAATGCAAGAGCTAAAAGCAAAATCTCCCCAACACGAAGTCAATATCCATGACACTCTGAAGATTAATTACAAGCTTAGTGTTATCCTAAAATGTCTGACATGCACCTAACTTTGCAAAGTGTTTATAATCCTGGACACTGCATAACACTCCTTTTCACAACAGAGCTAAAACGAAGGGTGGCACTACCTCTAAGGTAACACCAGAGTTATGGCAAAACAGGCATGCCTAATAACCCACCTACCTATTGATGGTATTCCTTCAAATGTCACTGTGTTTCTATATATATGACTAGACCAAGATCTTTAACCTACCTGGGGAGGGAACAGCTTAACTTGGAGATTTCATTTAAAAAAAAAATTCTAAACTGATTTCTTATTAGTTTTGAAATCATAACATCTCAAATCTATTTTGATTGTTATTAAGGAATGAAGCATCATGCTGGTGGCACACCCTTGTGATGCTAGCTTTCAGGAGTCAGGGCCAAGTGGATCCTGAATAATAAGGTCGGCCTGGGCTACACTACAAATTCCAGGTCAGTCCTCTAAATGGCAATATACCAATTTCAATTTCTTAGTTTTAGTGAACACACCACAGCCATGGAAAATGCAATGGCTAGAAGAAGTTGGATGAAAGATTCATCCAGGAACACTATACACACTAGCTTTTTCTCAGTGTATATTCAATTATTTGGAAATAAATGTTAAGAGAGTCCTAATCCTAAAGCCAAAATAAAATTCTGAGGCCTTGAAGAAAAGCCAGTGTCACAAAAATCAATTTCATTTAAAGTCTTTAATCCAGATTAAGGGACATAGGAAACAAGGTTTCTCAATATGTAAACTGTCAGAAGCAGACATTTGAGAAAAACAAAATCTTCCACGTGTCTATCTCAACAAAATATAAACCCACTGGAGCACAAATAAAGGAAAACTGCCTCAAAATTATAACAGCAATTACATATGCATGGACCTTGTGTTAGAATGAACCATTATTTAAACTATTGGGTGTAGAGACATTCTAAATTTGAAAAGACTGGGTTTTTATTAAAACATTTTTAATTAATTTATTACCTATTGGAGAGGAGCATACAAGCTTTGGTGTGGAAGTCAGAAAACAGTGCTCATAAGTCAATGGGATCCTGGGATCCTGGGATCCAGCTCAGGAGCTTTGCACAGCAAGTGAGCCGCTCACCAGCTCTGCTTTGCTCTGCTCTTCTGAGACAGAGTCTCAATCTATGCACTCACTATGCAGCCAAAGCTGATTTCAAATTCTGGGTAATCCTCCTGCCTCAGCCTACCAAATGCTAGAAGCCAGCACACTAGGCTCTGAGAGGGTGTTAAAGTGTGTAGTGATATCTCTATTTGCTTAAACTACAAGTAACTACTTTGTTTTTAAAACTTAATAAAGAGTATACACAGATTTTATAATCTGGTGAAACGAATTCATTTGGGTATTAATGTGCCCAGAGTTGACATAGTGGGAGGCCACTCTGTTCATGCCAGTATTTACATGCTTGCTCAGTGTCCTGCACCACTATGGACCCAGCAGTTCTCCCTTATGAACTGCATCACCAGGGCCCCATTCATCTCTGCTCTATTTATCCCTGTGTTATTTAATTTCTCTGAGACTGGCATAGACCACATCGCTGCTGTTGAAGTAAAATTAAACCTAAACCACTGTTTAGAGAAAACACCTTGCAGGAGAAGGGGCATGCTGAACATGCTGACATCACTCGTTCTCAACTGCCTTCCACAGCAAAGCCCATTCTGTACAACAAAGTAAGTGCCCAAACCACTATATCATCCACAAACTCAACAGCTCACAATGCTCAGGCCTCCTCAGGTTTCTTTCTCACTAATAAAATTATTTTGACTTATACTTCTTGGGTGCTTAATGTCCTAGATACAAAGCTAAAGTGGTTCTTGTTTTGTTTTGTCTTGTTTTGGAGCCTTCTAACCAAGCCTCAGGGTTATGTGCTATTAAATGAAGAATCACAATCATTACTAATTCCCAGGCTTTCTTGACTAGTGAGTAATCATGAGAACCTCAACTCTGATCTCCCACACCCAAACTCTGAATATAACCTTCCTTCCAACATCAACTGCTTTGACAGTCTCAGAAAGATGGTGACTGAGTACCATCCCAGTTCCTCCACTGGAGACTATCATCTCTTCCATGGACTCGCATGACTAGCTTCCTTCTGTTGATCCTATTATTCTTCCCTCTTATATAAATGACAAATATACACATTTGTATATATTTGTACATAGTGTATTGCTGCTATGTTCAAGCACTTTAAGAATAAGAACAACTAAGTTAGCAGCATACACAACCTGGACCTAGGGTGATGGGTTGATGGGCAGTAAGTAACTATCTCTCAGCAATGACCTCATAGTCAGAGAAAAACAGACTGGTTCTTTAGTCTCCTAGTTGTTTAAAAAAAAAAAAAAAAAGTCTAAATTAGACATACAGAGAATTTCTGCACATACCAAGGCATGGTACAAAGGGCATAGCTTAAAGCTTGGGAACCTGTTAGCCAATAACAGGTCTACCACAAAGACGTTACCGTAGGACCTCAGAACATCTCGCTCAGCCTGTATGTCTTGATTGCCTTATCTACAACATTTGTGAGAAGAACCGTAACACACAAAATACACAGCAATGCACCCAGCGAAGAAAACAGCCGGCAAGCAGGGAAGTTTCCGGGACTGTCTACTATGGGAGTTCACAAAGTGCACTGCAGAAGGCCCTGCAGAACAGAGCTCTATACTAGATTCTAGGCGTGACGACTTGTGTTATGATCAGTGTGGACTGCAGATAAAGGTTTCCTGAGAGGAAAGGATACCAGCTGACTCATCAGATGTCTGTCCAGATAGAATGAAGAAACTGTCTAAATAAGGACATCGTAATTAAAAGCAGTGAGGATGGAGAGCAGATGCTTTTTCAAAAAGGCCACCATGACTCCAGAACAGTTCTTGCTTAGTAAAAGACCAGATGGGTAAAATGGGGACAAAATCCAAAGGGAATTTTAAATACAATGCTGAAAGAAAAGATAAATTTCTAAACAAAATAGAAAAGGGGGAAGCTTGGACAGCCTAAGAGAAGGACCAGCAAAACAGAAGTCGGGTTATCTAACGGAGGGTGAAGAATTTGCGGAAGCAGATCTTACCAAGGTACAGCCTTGGCTGTTCTTAACCCATCCCTGGTATTCCTACTCCACTGTGGCCTTAGGCACAGTGTCATATATCCAAACACACAGAGAGAAGTAACAGGAACTAGCCATTACATGTGTCTACACAGACATGGACAGGAAGCTGGAGACCACAGGACTGAGTATCATACAACTTGAAAAATACTGTTTGATCCCTAAGGGAGCTTTTAAAGCCAAAAAACATTTCTCAGAACAACCACCACCAAAACAGCCACATGCTTCTAAAGAAAAAAACAAAAGCAGTAACCATACAGCAGCTACCCAAGTAGTAAGCAGACTATGGAGACTCACACAGAGGTGTGCCGACAAAGCTCTGTGACTGCAAGCTGGCATTTGCTAACAATGGATTCTGAGATTGCTGTTTAAATTAGTGTATCACTCAGATGCAATTTTACACAAAATATCTACCATGAAATGGCATATGAGCCCAGCATTGTAGTTTATATTTAGATTCTTTTTCCAAACTAACAGGTACCTGTTCTATCAGAGCTGGGAGTCCAAGAAAGGAAAAACAGTTCACACACATTAATAATAACAAAACAAAACCCATTCATGTCCAGAGTGCTCATTGACTATATTAAAAAATAGGCAGTGATATCCATCCTCTACTAATTGATCAGCAACCTACATTCTAGGAAGGTGTTTCAGTAACTCTTACCCTACACACAATCACCAGCCAACAGTAATAGTTTATGCCAAACACACAATTCCCTTTGAGAATGGTAATGTCACTGTTAGCTCTGGGCACACAGCTCAGTGATGGAGCATATGCCTAGCATGCCTGAGAGAAGCCCTGTGCTCAATTCCCAGACCCTCACAGGAAAACATGAAATAAAAGCTTTGACAATGTCACTGATGAAAACATAAAAAAGCTTAAACATCTTGAGCAAATTGTGATGTAGGCAGGAGGTAGTACAACTTTTGTAACCTACGTACAGGAAGACCAGGAGGAACTCTAGAGGCTCTGCACTCATTTTCCTCTTTGAGCAGATGGGGAAAGGATCACTTAGACAATTTTTATTTTTTTCCAGCAGGCCATTCATCAATCTTAAGTGGAATTCATGACACTTGAAAAATAACGAGGGGCTGGAGAGATGGCTCAGAGGTTAAGAGCACTGACTATTCTTCCAGAGGTCCTGAGTTCAATTCCCAGCAACCACATGGTGGTTCACAACCATCTATGATGACATCTCATACCCTCTTCTGTATACTGTATACATAGTAAATAAATAATTTTTTTTTAAAAAAAGAACAAAGTAACAAAAATTTGTGCTATAATTCCAGCTCACTGGTTTACTAAATAACTTTGGCTCCCTAACTTCTAAATAATAAAATAACACATAAAATACTGAAAGACTGAAATGTAAATCAGTAAGGCCCTGGAAGTGAACTGCTCAAACCTTTTTTTTTTTTTAATTTAAGAAAATAATTTCCAACCTAGAATTTTACATCCACTCGAAAATTAAGAACATATAAGAATAAAAACAAGAGCTAGTGACTTAGTTCAGCAGTTAGGAGCATTCATTGCTCTTTCAGAGGACCTGGGTTCAGTTCTCAGCACCCACATCAGATAGTTCACAGCCACTGGTAACTCCAGCTCTAGAAAATCTGATATCCTTAGAACAGCTGCATGAATGTGCCACATACACCCACACACATATACATACACACACACATATATACACACAAAAAAATTAAGAAAAATGCATGTTATTAAATTTTTTGCTTCATAAGAATAAATCTGAACAAAATAAACAAATAAGAATTAGAAAATAATATAATATTATCAACTTAGTAAACCAGTAGACTTTTAAGATAAATAAGGGATAAATTAGTACATTTCCTTCAATAATAGCTCTAAATGTAAAGTCATAACTTTCCAATTAAGATATATGTGGGCTGAATGAATTCAGAACCAAGATTCAATGAATTGCCCTTTACAAGAAACTCACCTTACTGGGAAACACACACAGTGGGGATATGAATAGGAAATGATATTCCATGCAAACATGTAGTAATTATCTGAAAACAGATGTCATAATTATCTTCTATCCAGCAGACTTCAAGCCAAACTTACCCAGAAGAGATAAAGGTCATATAACAGAAGGAACAGGCCATAAAAGCATAGTACTACATGCCTATAACCCCAGCTACTCTGGAGGCTGAGTTGGATTGTGAGTTCAAAGCCAGCATAGAATACACAGTGAGTGATTATATATATAATATATATATACACACACACATATTTCCCAAATGTTAACATTTATTGCACATAAAGAGACAGACAGGTAAAGGAACAATAGAGGGTGACTTCAATATTTTCAATATATCACTTCAATGGGAAATGTTGCAAAGGAACTGAAACAGAAAGAGCCTTAAACCTGGAGCTTAGACAATATAGAGTCAGTCAACTAGGTGAACATTTAGAAACCAATTAATCATAAGTTCAAAGAAAACCAAGCAAACATAAGTACAAGAACAGAACAGAACTTTTACCCCCAAGGACAACAAACCATTAAATACTCCATGATTCAGCTGAGAGCATTTACTTAGTCACAGTGTAAAGACTAAACACTAATCCAAAGTTACAACATTCTATGGCAAAACAAGGGTGCCCACAGGAAAAGCGTGTACTAGATAAAAGCAATGGCTAGGATTGGAAGAGCTCAATCTTCATCTTCCAGAGGAAAAATAGATGCTGGAAACTGAAGAATGAGGTGGCAGGTGCACAAGCATACTAGAGATAGAGAAAAGAGAAAGCATTGGCCCGAAGATTAAGAATGATAACTTCAGGCAGCAGATGACAGGTGTGTGTGGGGCGGGGGGTCATCACTTTTCTTCTTGGAAAGAGATAGATGGCTCAGCAGCCAAGAGCACATATTGATATTGCAGAAGATCTGAGTTCTATTCCAAGCACCCATACTCCAGCTTCAGGACTTTTATCTACCTAACCTCCCTGAGCACCTGCATTCACATACATATGCCCAGTCACAAGAACACACATATAGGCATAATTAAAAATAATAAAATTTTCAAAATAAATGATAAGCACTAGAAATGTCTATTGCTTAAAATATGTGCATATTATATAACTTTTACATATATGTATATAAAACATACATATAAAATAATATACATAACAATCTTTTAAACAGAGCATAAAGAAAACTGAGTCCAGAATAACAAAGACTCTAGAAGCTTACCTTCTGTTTTTTAATATGACAGGTTCTTACATTTAAAAGAGAAAGCCATACAAATAAAGCTTGGCAAACATTAAAGGCTGGTTTCAGCTTTCCATTCTACGTGACTAATGGGTGCAAAATCAGGGCCAGCAATAAAGTTACAAGGACATAAGTTTGGTCATGAAACAAGAGTCTCTAATAACTGGAAAAAGAGCTGGCTGTTAAGACAAAAAAGCTATCGGTTCTCAGTTGCTGGGAGAATTTATGCAAAGCCTGAACCGAAACCATTTAGTAGACATGATGTGAAACCCATGGCTATCTGAGTGCTAACTGTCAGCCCCAGCTATTGTTTGATTTCTGTACAAAAATTCTATGTGAAGCCGGGTGGTAGTGGCATGTTCCTTTAATCCTGGCACTCTTGAGGCAGAGGCAAGAGGATGTCTCAGAGTTCCAGGATAACCTAGTCTACAGAGCAAGTTGTAGGACAGCCAAGGCTACAAAGAAAACCACTGTCTTGCTGGGGGAGGTATCCATGGGAAATCTTTCTTTGAATTAGCACCATGCCCAGACAAAACTAGAAACTGTCATAAGTGAAGCTTGGGCACTAGGTACACATCCATTTCCTTTCTTACCACTCCTACCAATGACTAAGTCTTAAAAATATTAACATGTGATTACCAAGCACCTAACCTATCCACGGAAGCAAATAAGGTGTAAACAAAGGCAGAAGAGAGAATGCATATCTGGGAGAAAGGTCCAGTATGGATGTGGGTAGCACCTCCCATGGCTGGGGCCTACGTGCAATACGTGGGGAGGAGAAAGTGGCTGAGTACTTGCAGTCCCCTTTCTCAGCTTCCTGGTTGGCTCAGTTCAGTTTACCCTACTGGCTATGGTGATCAACCCTCTAAAACCATAAGCTCTTGATCATTATCACACACACACCCCTTTAATTTTTCCATAAAAGATGTTTTGGTCATGAGGTACACACCGAAGAAACAATGAAGGCATGGTCAGGCCTTCCCATTTCTGTCACTCCAACACACAAGGTACTGTGAGTTCAAGGCCAGTGTGAGTACACAGTGGGCTATGGCATCCAAAAGCAGAAGAGGGCTGGCGAGAACTCAGTTGGTAAAAACACCTGCCAAGCAAGCATGGCACTCCTGAAAGCGGGCCTCTGGCCTCGCACGTTTAAAAATTAGAATTAAGGGGGAAGAGGAATGAAGGAAGGAGAGAAATGAGAAAAGGAAGGGAACAGAGGGACATGGGTTTAATGTGTTGGGGAGGGAAGCTGTTTCGTGATCCAACATGGGTTTCTGTTTGTTTTTATTTTACATGTACGGGGCTTTGCTTGCATGTATGTCTGTGCACCATATGCATGCAGTGAGTGCTCTGCGAGGTGGAAGGGGGCAATGACTCACTTGGACCTGCAGTTACATACAGATGGTTGTGAGCCTCCATGTGAGTTCAGGAACTCAAAGCCCAGTCCTTTGAAAGACTAGCCAGAGCCCTTAAGCACTGGGCCATCACTCCAGTCCCTCCAACAGCTTTCTTACTGTTTTTATCACATCCATATTTGTCACTCGGGATCATGGAATTGAAAGTAACAACTCAATCAGGTTTTTCAAAGTGAACTCTACAGTATGTAAATCCTTAAGTAACAGGAAAGATACAGGATAGAGGGTGCAGTGAAGGCCAGGGAAGCAAATTCTCTTCTGGATGGGGGAGGGAAGGTGGAGGAAATGACCTTGTACTAGGTTACCATGTACTAAGACTTCTCCAGGTAGGGCAGGAAGAAGGTGGTATGGAGCTCACAGCTTTTCTGACTGCAGACACTTTGGTGGAGGAACAGCACATTACATCTTTGTGCTTCAAGGAGTGATCAAGGTATTTTTGCAGAAGTAATTTGTATCTGTAAGTGCAACAGACAGAATATGGAACAGCCTTGACCCGGCAGAGCTAACCATTTAGTAGCAGCTCAGGGAGTCTCATTCTCCATTGCTTGTTAGCAACTCAAGAGAAACAAATGTTTCCACTTGGTCATGGTTTACTTTCTCAAAATAAAGTGTATTTCTAAAAGATTTAAAGTACCACCAAACTAGAATCATACACATTTTTAAAATGAAGTGTCTTCTTAAACTATCATTTCCAAACCTTCCTAACAAAACCTGATTGAACTGTCAGCAACTGTCTCACACCAGTGTATTTTAAGGTTGCCAGGAAAACACAGGTCTCCCAGTTAAATCCGAACTTACTTATGTGCACTGGTATGAAGGTGTCAGATCTCTGGAACAGGGGTTACACAGTTGTGAGCTGCCATATGGGTTCTGGAAATTGAACCTGGGTCCTCTAGGAGAGCAGCCAGTACTCCTAAGCCCTGAGCCATCTCTCCTACCCCCAGCAACTGTCTCAAAACACAAACAGACCAATAAGGAGATATAAGTAAGTAAGTGAGTAAGTGAGTGAGTGAGTGAGTGAGTGTGTGTGTGTGTGTGTGTGTGTGTGTGTGTGTGTATGTTAATAACCAGTGAATTCTGAGGAAAGACAAGGTCACATTAACAAACCTACTTCCGTGATAAACATTCTCAGACCTAAGTTCTCAGAAAAAAATAACAGGAAGGTTCAGGAGGAAATGCAGTAGCGGAGTCTCAAGTTTTGGAAAAAGCACTTACAGAGACCTTGCTCCAAGTTTTTATGCACTAACCAATATACACATTTTTTAAGAATTAATTATATTTATTGGGGAGCCCCATGGCCCAGCACATGACAGTCTATAGCATTCTGTTCTCTCCTCGAATGTTGGGAGTTTCAGATTACTCAGTCAGTCTACCTGTCCTCAATGTCCTCTCCCCACATTTTAAAAAGAATAAATAGCACACATAATCTCTGAGATCACAGAACAAAACTGACATATCTAAGCTACAACCATCTCACCACCTAAATGTAGTTCTTGATAAAAATCAAGGGGGAATATAAAGCAACAGGAATAATCTCAGAACTAATTTGGTTTTACACTACTGGGTGGCACTGAGGTAGATACTCAATATTTTTTAGCCTGTTTCCTCTCTAAATTGGGGCTAACTCAGGTAGTCACCTTAGAGCTGAGAACACAATAGGAAATGTGTAACCTGAGCCCTCCAAACAACACCCAGTGGTAACTGGCAATCTGCATAACTCCCTGCTCTGATTTAGTGCTTGTTATGGTTTAGTTCTGAAATGGTGCCCACAGACTAATAGATCTGAATACCTGGTCTATGCTATTTTGAAAGGCTGTGACTGGTCTTTGAGGGTGAGCCACTCTGGTGGACCTTTGAGAGTTAGTTGAGGGATATCTATGGAAAGATAGCCATGTCACTATAGGCTTTGCGCCTTCCCCACAGTTATCTATAATTCCCAAAGCATCATCCAAAATAAACCCTTCCTCCCTTAGTCACTGTTACAGTGCCTTCCCTTGCCCCTTGGCAACCATCCATATTTGAAGTCCCTCCCTGCTCATGACATAGTGTGTTCCCAAAGCTATCTATGATCTTTAGTTGATTAGGGGATGGACTAGCTGGAGGCACCAGGAAGCTCCTCCACTGAGCCCATTCAAAATTCAATTCTGCGGCTCCCTCCTTACTAGACCCACCAATTCCCCAGCCTATCAATCTCAACAGCCTTCTCCCACTGCAGATGAGTTCTAAATGCCTCTGAGGCCTCTGCCTTACACCATTCTCCCATAAGCACAGATAAACACTGTTACACTGGTCTTCTTTAAATGTCCCAGGGCTGCCCATTTCCCATCCATTCACACATGAACACCCTCCCTTGGCATCTGTTCCTGCCTCCCTGGTCAGGTCTCCTTACCACGCTAAAATGCAGCAGCTCATGTCTCTCTCTTTGCTGGACCAGGCTATCCTTTCTACTGCTGTTCTTTTTCTAACCCCTTTCAGTCTCTCTAAACACAGGTGAGGTGAAGACTGCCTATTTAATGGAAGCATGGCTGGTAGAAGTCTTCAGTTTACATTAATATGGAACTTCTGAGATTTTTTTTCATTTGTATAGTTTGACACAAGCCCACGAGGTTTCTATTTTCTTCTGGAGAAACCAAGGTACCAATGGAAGCCCAAGTAAGTGAGCTTGTGTTGGGGCTGAAATGCAAACCTATCATCTGGCAGTTCCCACACCCCTTCCAGTCCGGTACATAATGGTGCTCAATCCTCTGGTGCTAATAGCCTCTCAGAGAAGGGATGTAAACCTCGGCAGCAGGCCAAGAACCCCTTAACCACTAAGGGAGGACTTGGGGGCAGTGGCCAAGTCCAACACATGAAATGCAAAAGGATTTTATATTTTAAAAAGGAAGAATAGGTGAGGTCTATTTATTTAGTTTTTATTTTATGTGAATTGGTGTCTTGTCTGCATGTATAACTGTGTAAGAGTGTGAGATCTTGGAATTACAGACAGTTGTTAGCTGCCATGTGGATGCTGGGAATCGAACTCAGGTCCTCCGGAAGAACAGTCAGTGCTCTTAACCCTGAGCCATCTCTCCAGCCCAAGAAAAGGTTTTTTAATTGGAAATATAAAAGCTAACTCTGAACTCCTCTGCTGTTATAAATAACAACAGGGCCCACAAGACAGTTCAACGGATAAGGCACCCGCCACCAAGCCTGATGGTGGCCTGACTTCAAGTCAAGGATCTCTAGCTTGTTTCTGACCTCCATGTTCATGTACTCACCCACAATAAACAAACACCATAAGCAAACAAGGTCAGCACAGAAGCATTTGTGCCCATCATATGCTATACTTCGGATTACTAGGGGAGATCAACAACTTTTTAAATGGCTTTTAGAGTAGGTTGTCAAGCAGTACCCCAAGAGGGTTACTCCAATTTATTCAGCAAATCGATAAAGTCTATTTGAGTCAAAACCACAGAGGCAATTAATATTATTCTGTTAACTCATATCAAGGTCACTGGCATAAAGGGGAGCCCCTCCATTAGCCTGAGCAGTAACAAAATTGCACATTTTAAACATTAGCTGTTTACTTCCACTTCCAAAAGTCTATTCATTAGGGAGCTGAATTTGGCCCACAGAGAGACTGACTGTTTTCTGTCAGGGATATTCTAAACAATGTGAATGTTCATTTTCACTGATCTTATAGGGGAAAACACCCCACACTTTAGCAGGTGACTGACAAGATAAAGCAGAGCCCCTCTACTCTCTGACTCCAGTCTTCCAGCTAGTCAACACCAGGCTGTGCTAGGAAGAAACAGGGCAAAGGGAGAATGTGGGGGAAAGAAAGTTAAAGCAGATGCAGGAATGCAGGAGCAAGGCTGGAATGGAAGAGGTCTCCTAGACCACTCTTCGGAGGACTGTTACTAAGGTCTAACCACACTCCAACCTTCAGTCAGCCAGAGGGAGAGGCAGTGGGTGTGGTCGGCTGGGGGGGGGCGGCTCACTTTGAGTGTGACTCAGCACTAGGGGTTGTAAAGGTTTACAGTAGAGATACATGAAAATGTTAGGGAACACTAAGGAAGTGTGATTTCTAAGCCCCTAGACTCGCTTACCCAGCGGGTCCAGCACCGGGTCCTCCCCCTGTACCTGTCTGTCCTAACCTACCTGACTTAGATGGAAACTCGGCTTAGTCTACCAGCTGTGTCCAATCTTCTGACACTGTAACATGTTGTTGGCATCTACAAAGTTCACACTGGAGAACTGCACAATTGTCACAAAAATAATTAAAAATTGAAAATTCTCCTAATGCATTCTGTAAGATTATCATTTTGTGTTGAGCTCCATTGTTAGCTCTCCTGGGGTACGGGCTGCAGACTGGACCAACTACTGACTGGGTCTTTGCTCTCACCCTGCTAGACACTACACAGGGATGAGAATTATAGCCTTTTGTAATTGCCATCCAAGGAAAACCAGCAGAGATTGTTAGAAAAGTCCATGGGGAAGACGTAGCCAGCTCCGGATCAGAAGTAGGGCTAAGTGAAGAAAGGCTAGCCAGCCTCCTGAAGACTGCAGAAGCAGGGAGTCATACCAGGAACCTCTTGATTCAAGGCTGAGGGAGAGAGGGAGGGAGGGAGGAAGGGAGAGGGAGGGAACAGAAACAAGGAGAGTATCCTTGCTACTTGCTGTCATGCGTCACCATGGAGTCACTGAGAAAACTCCCTGGGACCCCACCCCCACCCCAGGACTGAACAGGAAAGAATAAATTTTGTTTAGTGTTTTTCGTATTTGGATTCAAGGGTGATCTGCTGCTTCCTTCTTTTGGCTGCAACACCCTAAGTGATTATAATGAGGAATCCTGCTCATGCCACCACAGACTACAAAGTAAAGCACACACTCCCATCACTGGTACTTAAACATCTTGAAGCAGCCACCTCTTTTCCATCTTCTTGCTATTTTCCTTCTTTGACATTATACAAATGTATCCAGAACTAACATCTGTGCTTAGCGTTTTGGAGTATCTGGAAACCTTAAAAATAAGACTACGGAATGGGGAGATGGCTCAGTCACCCTGCCAGCATGAGGAGCCCAGTTCAACCCCTAAAGCCCAAGCGGGAAATCAAGTGTGGCACTATACCCAGCAAGACAGAGAGAAGCTGATGCCATGGGCTGGCTCCCCAAACAGCCTTTCCTGTTAGTGAGCTCCAGGTCAGGGCGAGACCATGTCAAAGTCAAAGGCAGACAGAGTAAGGAAGAACACCATGCTGTCCACTCACATCTACACATACATGTGCACTCCCACACATACACAGATAAAAATAAATACCATTTTCAAGAATTTCACTACTAAATAAATGCCTATTTGGTTGTGGTGAGTAGGGTAACAATGTAACTTGGGGAAATAAATAAATTCCAGCATTTTATCAAATGTTTGTAAAGTCTTAATACAAACTTCTGTTTATACTGAAAGTAACAGTAAGTCTATAGCAAGAAAGTAAAAGTTGGCATTCCCTGATTAAGTGCAATAAAATTACTGAAAAACACCACTCTCTTAAAATAAATAAATAAGAAAACAAAAAGTAACAAAAGAGGAGAAATTATTTTTAAAAACAGCCATGAATCACCATTACCAGAGGCTGTCTAAGAATACAGCTGAAATTTGTTAAGACTTCCTCTAAAGAAGAATTTGTCCTAAAGGGGAAAAGTCCACATTGAACTTGAAAGCAGTGGAGTTGGGAAAGGAGATTACCTACACCATTGGTGGGAAGAAGAACGGCTGTTTCATTTGTTCAAATACTTCCCTGGTACCTACAAGAATCAGTGTCGGAGCCCAGCAGGAACACACAGAGCAAACAAGATCATTCCTTCATCAGTCCAGGACAGAATAAGGGTCAAAAATCAGTCCATGCAAACAGCACAGAGTTAATCCCAGGGCTTGTGTGCTATAAGGTCTCTGAGAACTACCCTCCTTGGCCACTCAACAGTAAAGCAGCTGCAAGTAGAAAGAACAATTGTGTCACAACACAACTTTACTTTAGAGCAAAGACACTCAAATTCCATCCACTTCTCATGAAACAATAGTCTTCTCTGTTTATTCGTTTCAGTCATTTTGTCTCAATCATCTCATCAAATATGTAAACATTATTCACAGCTTGCAAGCCATATAAAAACAGGTTAGCAGGTCAGACGCTATCCATAGGCTATAGTAGGCAGACTCACGGTCTAGACATCAATAGGAACTATAATTATATGCTTACTGCTATTACGTGTTCAAAGAGAAAAATGCAAGGCAATGGGGAGTTTAATGAAGAGACGTGGCCTAGTTTGAAGGATCAGAAAAATCTTCCAAGATGTGAATTTTAGGATGCAGCTGAAGGTAACCAGTCAAAGGCCAGATAGAAAGGCAGGGAGCTTTCTCAACAGATGACACATGCAGAAGACGGCCTGAAGAACTACGAGTCTAGAACAGATGTGCAGAAGGGACCGGTGCATCTTGTAGATGCTAGGAGAATCTAGTCTTTATATCCAGAGTTATCAGGCCCACTAACTGATTTTAAGTAGGAGAAGAACACAGCCAATCAGTTTAGACTTTTCAACAACCACTAAGGCTGCAATATGGAGAAAGATGAGATGGAAGCCGGAAAGGACACAAGGTACTGGCTGGAGATGACACTTAGCTAGGAGGCTGACGGTGACAGGCTTGGAAGAACAGAAGACAGTCTCCCTTCATGACCCAGGCTTCTTATTCCTACAACTACTGGTATCATCCAGTGAACGAGATACACTGAGACATGGGATGAGGATAAATCTAGAGGCCAACTTGGGTTTTAGACATGTGAGCTGAGTATCTATCCATCTATACAATGTGTCAATCAGCTGCTGGTAACAGGTCAGAAGGGGCTTGTTTCAATTTAATGATTCAGTCTGGGAACTGTCCTCACAGGCTGTAATTGAAACCACTGGAGATGAAACTGCCTGGACAAAGGTAATTGTCTCAATCACCAGTGGATCTCTTCAAAATGTTGATGCCCTGGCAGTCTCACTGAACCAGTTAAACCGGAATCTCCGGGAGTGAGCCCCAGGCGTTGGCGTTTTTAAGCTTCTTCAGTGATCCTGATGTGTAGTCAAGGTTGAGAATAATTAAGATACTAAGAATTAACAGCAAGGGTCCCAGCTACCCCGTAACCTAACCCTCTGATAACTTCATGATTCTGAGTTGTAGTTTAAATCAACAGGAAGACAGTGATGCTGCCTCATGTCTAGTATCTCTTACAGTCTACAAAATGCAGTCCAAAGCTAGAAAACTGAAAGATTCTTTAGTATTCTATGGGGAGGGAGCATGGAAGGAGAGGGTTATGTGAACCAATCATCAGTAACAAAATTTGTATAGATAATACTCTTCCCATGTCAGTAGCATTTTAAAATGACAATGCTAACACATCAAAAAGTATGGATAGATCCTGTTAAGTCTGGAAGCATTCCCACTGCATAAGCCCTGCTTGACCACACCATGGCCCTCCCCAGTTCCTAACTGCAGGTGGTTCAAAGTGGAATGACATTTAACTTGGTAAGTCTTTGATACAAAATTGACCTTTTATTACAGATTTTTAAAAAGTAACAACTTTAGAATTAGGGACTGTGTATGTGATCACAGGGAAAGTACACAATCAAGAGGCTGTCAATGGGAGGGGGGAGTCTTATCTCTGTGACTCCAGCCACTTTCCCAACCTCCAAGTCTCAATTTCTTCAGTTATAACATGGAAGTGAAGTCAACCTGAATTAGTATGGATATAAACACAAGAAAATGAATCTGAAAATGCATAAAACAACATACCGTTTCAATATTATCCCCCAGTTAATTCTAACATTAATTTTAACATACGGGGTGTTTGTTAGCTTGAGGCAAAGGCTTCCTAGGTAGCCCTCAGACTGGCATGGGAATTCCTCCACTGCCATTGAACTTAAAGTAATCATCCAGCCTTCTGGGTGCTTGAATTCCAGGTCTGGCCACCAACACAGCTTGACTTAGATATTTTTTGGCATGACCAATTTCCCTCCTCAGTGAAGTTTACTTCCCAAATCACATTTTAAATTGAACAACTTTGTCTCTGTCAGTGATTCCACTAATCCTTCAATTTCATTTTTATCACCTGACTTCAAATTCTACAAAGCCTATGTGAATACAGCATTAGAAAATGGTTGGAAGTTATTTAAATGGTAACGGGCAAACTACTCCAATTTTTTATCTCTCTAAAGATAAAGAGAGATAAAGCATGGCTAAAAAATGGGAGTTAAATATGTCACCCTCAATTTAAAGGGCTTGAGACAATACAGTCCCCAGAGTTTTCTAAAGTGAGGCCCATGAAGGGTCTCTTCAGCAGGAAAGACTCCTCCCTCCTTCCTTCCAGTTCTGAGGTTGGAACTGAAGGACAGAGAATTTCAGAGACTTCTGAAATCTCCTGCCTCCAGAGCACTGCTGTAAGAAATAATGATCTAGCCATTAAGGACAAAGACTTACAGGAAGTTGCTAAGTAACCTTTCACAAACCTCCTTCATTTACACTGGATTGTCAATGGAAAAGAACATTTAATAAATTTGAAGATTTACAAGTGAACTTTGAAGTTTAACATTACAAGAATAGAAATTATGTCAGGTTATAGCAAAAGAAATGAATTGTGGAAAGATGGGAATAAACTGTAATAGTCTTGGGAGGATTAGTGTTGCCAAAAGAAACTCCAGACCAATGCTTTCTTAGAGAAAGCAAACAGACTTAGAGGCAAAGGGTTTCATGCACTGATTGTTTAGAGCACTTTCCAACAATATGTAATGGTTACTAATTAAGGGAGAGAAAAATCACCCAAAAGTTCTGTTACCCTAAGAGCCGTCTTACTATGTATCTATACTATACAGATTATTTTGTAAATAATTTGCTCCCTTAGCAGTAAAATACCAGCATAGAATATAACATTTTAAATCTAATTCTTAAAGCAGCATAATTATTTTGATGGGAAATTATGATACCCAGATATGGCAAAAGGAAAAAATAGTATCTGAACTACAGAGGATCAAAGTTCAGAAGACCGTAAATTCTTTTATCAGCATCACATAGTAAGAGACTAGGAGGGAAATAAATTATATTTCAACACCCAACCCCAGCAAGAAAATAAAATGTACCTTACATACAATAAGCTTCAAAGTTACTGATGAGACCTTTGAGTGTGGTATTTTGATAGGCTTTGCAGGGTATCATCAGAGACTGCAAACAAGTCTTAAGATGTTACAACCACCGCACCAACTAAAATAAATACACACTGAGCAAGGTATCAGGAGAAAAGGAAAAAAAGTGGCTCCATTTTACAAGTGTGCAATGCTATGGATAGAACAGGAATGAATGTGGGAGAGGAATGTGAATTTTAACGAAGTTGGGGTTTGAGATCAGAAGAGGACAGTCAGATGAGATTAGACCACCAGACCATGGAAATTATACTGGGGGGGGGATCAGTGACTTGCTAGCCAAATGTCCAAATCTAAGTATGCACGCCATTCAGCGGCCACAGCTGAGCCACTGTGTAAGACACAGTGAGGCACTGTAGCAAGTGGAAACTAGGAAAACAGCTTCTACACTCAAGAAAACTCACCACCCAGCAGGGCAGAATCAAACATACTCTGCCTAAAAACACATTCATGGCCGGTAAGATTAGCCCAGTAATCTTCAGTTTCCTATCCAGAGAACATTTCAAGTTGTATCCTGATTTTATTTCAATAGAATACAAATACAGGAGCATTCTAAATGCCTGCTGTTTCTCAGTTGAGTGTTAAGAAGGTCAAGAGACTGAGGACACTTCAGAAATGAAGACTGATGTCCAAAAAAATCTAAAATAAGAAAAGATGACCAACCCCCGAACATAAAACCTGCCTCAATGAGCCACTGAACACATGTAAGTTCCTAAGGCTGAAATCAGAGGCTAGTTAACAACTGCTGACGGGCTATAGAAATCCACAAGGTAAAAAAAAAAAAAAAAAAAAAAAAATGCACATCCTCAGGTGCAAGACAGAAAGCTTGCTTGTAGAACATGGCACAGAAATCAGAGAGGAAAGGAGAATGTGTGAGGCAGCATTGTGCAACACTACAAGGTAAATCAAAACCACCACTCAACTCCTACCCATTTAAAGTGGAGTTCTGGTTCAGATCCTATCCCTCCCAAATTATCTTTCATGCACTGAACAAACCACCCATAAACTATCAATACTTTCCTGTCTTAAAGGCATTTCACCACCAAACAAACGAGCATGCACGGTAGCTCAATTCCAAAAAGAAAGGCAATGTGAAAGACACCTTTTTGCTGATAACTATATTTAAATAAATATTAGATGAACAATGCCCAACTATTAATAGATGCGACCCCTGACCCCAAATTTCCAATTGAAAGGTATGTGTTTTTCCACACCTCTGTGTGCTAATATGAAAGCCCTAATCCAGCCTTCCTTAACACCAGCCAGCCACATGGTTTTTCTTTGCTATCCTAACTGAATAGGATGGTTTAACTAACTAACTAAACCACCTAGCCTAAGAACTGAACAAACAGGATTACTGCCTAATGAGCCATAAATGTCCTCCACTCAGTTCTAGTCCTTTCTGTGACAGATCTCAGATTTTTCAGACCAAGTATGCAGGTTATTTAAAACTGAGTTATATATAGTCACTTAGCAGCAAACACTTCTGTGTCACAGACGCTCCATCTCTACAGAAATTTTTCTCCCACAACTAGCGTTTTTCTTCACCAAGAACCAACCAGCCTTTATTGCTAGAAGCAAGCCCATATCCTCCTCGCCGCCACCCCCCCCACCCCCCACCCGCAAAAAACAAACAGACTACTGTTAAATTCTACGCTAATGAAACTGTGGAGAAACATCCCAGGCGTTGTCAGAGCCTATTTTTCATACTACACCACCACCAGACAGTTTGATGCAGTATTCCTGATTGCTTTTTATCGTATTTGTAAATACACTCACTAATCCACTAAATTAGGTAATTTACAAACAGGTCCTCTCAGTTATTAGTGGCCAGCAGTCAAGTTCTATTACATCTGATTCTTACACAGTTCTGATTTCCAAACATTTCCACCCAGGTTAGAGGCTCTGATCGGAAAGGGAGAAGGCGGCTAGCGAAATTTGGATGGGGGCAGGGTGGCAGCTGGGAGAAATCTCTGCATCTCAGCCCTCAGCAACAACATCCAGCCAGTGCCCACAGAAAAACTAAATTCGGCACCTCTTCCTCCTGTTACACTAGCAACAAAGAGGGAGTTTCCGTAACGCTCCCGTCACCCACCAGGTGCCCAATCTCCTTGCCAGCCTAGTCCCCGCGCTCCCGCAGGGGCCTCGGGGAGCCGAGAGGCCGCGGTGCCCAGGGTCAAGGCACGGAGGGGGGATGGGGTGGGGAACGAAGGGGTGGGATCTGTGAAATGGGCCCTGGAAGGGCACGGGGACCCACTGAAGCACCTGATCCTGGCCGAAGGGACCGCAGGCCAGGGGAAATGGGCAGCTTATTAAATGAAACTGGAATAAGGTGGAAGAGAGGTGAAGAGCCCAAGCTGGGGTGCACCTTCTGGGAACAGGGAAAACAGTCTGTGGATGGCAGGGGGCTCAGCGGAGGTGGGGAGCAAGCAGGAGGGCCCCAAGACGAGGGAAGGGGATGCCTCCTGGGGCAGAGAGGGCGCCCGGGGCGCCTCTACCTGCAGGCGGGCGGGACGAGCCGCTCAGGTGCGAAAGCGGGGGAGGGAGCGCGACGGGCAGCGGGGGCCGCGCACGGGCGCAGGGGTCGGTGGGGACCGGAGGGACGCAGGGCACCGCAGGGGCGCCGAAGGCACGGCTCCGTGGGGCGCGCACAGCGCGGGGTGGCATCCGGGCGGGCGGCCGGGAGGCGGGAGCCCCTCACCTGCGCGGCGGAGGCGGAGCTGCAGCAGCCCATGGCGGGGCCGGAGGAGCCCGGAGGCGGCGCCGGGCGCGCAGCTACGCCCCGGAGCCCCTCGGCATGCGAGCCGGCGGGCGCCCGGGGAGGGCGCGGCCTGGCCCCGCACCACTCGCGGCGACGGCAGCGACAGCGACGGAGGCGAGAACTCAGGAGGCGGCGCGGCTCGGGGCAGGCGACGGCCACATCCCCCGGCGGCGGCGGCGGCGGCTGCGCGGCTCCGACTCTGCTCCTGCTGCTGCAGCTGCTCCCCAGCGGAAAGGGGCGGGCGGCGACGGCGGCACCTCCCCCTGGCCCCCGCCTCCCACCGCCCGCGCCCAGTCCCTCTCCCGCTCCCTCTCCCGGGCTGCAGCCGCCGCCTCCTCCTCGGCGCCGCGCGCGTCTCCCATCAGACTCCCCGCCCCCAGTGCAGTGCAGCGCCGCGCCGCGCGGACGACGCCGGGGCGAAGGCAGTCAGAACGAGGCCGGGCCCTTGGGCGCGCGCCGGAGCCTGCGCGGCGCCGAGCCCATTTCGCGGTGGCACCGAGGCCGCCTTCTGCTGCCTCGAGGGCCAGAGGGAGTCTGAGGCCGAGGCTCCCGAGGACCCGGCGGGCTCGCAGCCGAAATGCAGCCGACCTGCCTCCGGACCTGCGAGGCACAGGGAGGGCACCCTGGGTTGCTCCCTGTCCAGGTTGGGCACACCACAGAGGTCGTGGACCCGAAGCTTTTAAGGGCTCTGGCGGATGCTTATTTTACCCATAAGAAAGCAAACACGCTAAACCTCCTATGAAGAAGGAATGGGTGATGGAAGATGAGGAGGAAAATCATCTGTTGCTCCTGTCCCGATTTTGCTGATGTGCAAAGTAAGCCTTGAAAGAGGCCTACAACCACAGCACTCAAGTGAAAATTGTAGTAAAAGAGCCAGCCGTCGCAAGGG
The DNA here is from genome assembly GCA_004025045.1 of Sigmodon hispidus. NCBI lineage: Eukaryota > Metazoa > Chordata > Mammalia > Rodentia > Cricetidae > Sigmodon > Sigmodon hispidus. The sequence goes on along the minus strand of PVIH01006325.1, from coordinate 71,671 downwards.
AAGGGAATACTGCAGGCCCTCAAGTCAGAGCCATTATAGATCTTGACTAAACTTTGTTACACATGGTAGCTCATGCACAGAGAGAGAGAAATTTTAAAATTTCATATTTAAAATATTTACTGAGACACTATTACATTTCGGAAATTTATTGACACTAAAATTAAACAGGCGATAAGAAGCAAAGTTGCTATACTCTTACAGAAAAGAAAAAGAAACTAAACCTATATTAATACACGTTCCGGTAGCAACAAGTTAAAATAGGCATGCACAATCTTTAAGAAATTTCCAACATTTAAAATCTTTAGAAATAGTGTAAAGCGAAAGCAGTTTAATAATGGTGAGAATAAACAAGGTCATGGTTAACAGTCACAGAACTGTGCTAGTTAGTATCCAACACTCATATAAACCTTCATGTCTCGTTTCATATTCTCAAAGTATCTCAAAGTCAGAAGCCAAAGATATAAGTGAACAAGATGCCAAAAGTGCTGCCTTGTCAAATGACAGACAAATATCAAGGTGACTCAAAGTCAAAGCGGGGGAAATGAGCATTGAAGTTAACTGTATGTGCATGAAAAAGAGAAATGGAAGGGGGGCAAAAAAAAGAAAAAAAAATGACTAAAGAAGGTAATTCCCTAGTTGATGGGTTGCATTACCGTGTCCTGGGTCTGTAAGTACAGATGACTCGTTCCCCCGAACCTCATGTTCCTCTGTAAAGTCCTGATAGCAGACAGGGATGGCCGCAAAGGGTTCTTCAGATTAAGTAATGTGGAAAAGCCGCTGATAGGTCAGTGAGTAAGCACTCAGCTAGAACTACTTTAGGTCCTTTTATTTTCTGCAGTTTGACTTGAGGTTCCTTCACAGGGCATGGGACAGGTGAATACTAAGTGTTCCCTAATGGTAATCATTGAGCTAGAAGTGAAGAAATAAAACTGTTAATTGCTATGGTCCCAATTCTGTTCAGAAACTCCACAGTTAAGACTGTAAACTCCCTGAGAACAAGGAGTATTTTTTTCTTTGTATCTCCCTGTGCCCTCTGGGATATTTGTTGAATTATTCAATACAGCCAGGAATAAAATCCCTCCCTGAGATTTTCCCTCAAAGCCAGAAAAGGACATCTTGTTTTTAACTGAGGGAGGATGCTGAAAGTAAAATTACAGTCTTAAGAAGCCATCTGTCTTCCTTCTTTATAATCAAGGAAAGAGGAGTTGTTTCTCTTAGCAAGTCAAGATGGGAGCTTTTCTCTCAGATTATAAAAATCTTTCTGGCAAGCACAGTTGTTCCATGTAGTAGCTTATTTTAACATTAGAGCTGTAGAAGTGGTTGGATATGTGGCTGTGTCAGTGCTTCATAAAAACGTGTTTTATTTTGTTGGAGATCTTGTTCTTGCCATGGATGATGGATGAATAGCCCAGTCCAAGCGCATTCCATTGTGCCTGCTCTTCACTGGAGTTTCCCCTTTAAGGGTTAATAGAAATGGGCGTTCTCAGCGTCTGCAAGGTGTTTCGTAAACACACTAATTATGTATGATGCCCCCACATGCATATGAATGTGATGCTGTAAAATTACACCCTATCAGGAGAGAAACTGAGGGCTCCTAAATTGATATTCTGTATCTTGGAAGAACAAGTCTTTTTCCCATCCCCATCATGCCCAGAGAAGCCTCCTGAATGGAGTGATTTAGGAGGATGGAAAGAAGCTCAAACTCCCAAACAAGAAAGAAATAAAATAAAAATAAGTGATTTAGAAGGAGGCCTTACTGTTCTGTTCTTTTTGCTCTTTCTCATAAACAAACACACAGCATTCAGTGGAATTAAATTACAACAAATTCAGAAATGAGGAAACAGATTTTTTTTTCCCTAGCCAGAACTCAGGGCACTGATCTCACTTCCTCGAGATGTCATCAGGGAAAATCTCTTTTAAAAGGTTTAGCGTTCTGTTTTCAAAAACAGGGGTTTAATTTTTTTTTCCCTGAGTTACATAAGAACAGCGTTTGCACTAACCAGGATAAAATTATAAGGCCTATCAATCTTGATGCTGCAGGGTAAAATCAGATCACCAGCTGAGCCAGCCGGAAATGCTTCCCAGTAGTCTAGTATTGCATAATTGGCCTTGTGAATTCAGGGTTTCCAGCCTCAGAAAGAAGGATTGCTGCTGGTCACTCACTGAGGAAAACACAGAACTAATGGTCTTTCCAATGATTTTAATAAACCCTGACTCATCCTTCGCATGAGTTCAAACTTGACGGGGAGAAGGAGAGGTCATAAATATAAATGGATCTTTATGTGAGCGGGGTGTGTGTGTGTGTGTGTGTGTGTGTGTGTGTCCACTCAGAACAACCCTCTCATTTAAAAAGCGTGGCATTTGGTGCGTTGGCTGTGTTACGTTCTAGCACATACTGTGTTCACAACCATATCCCATGGGAGCACAATCCCTGCAGCTGAGCCCCAGCTTCCAGATCTGCCTCACCGACTTCCCTCAGAGCAGTCACAGATCACCGCTGGCAAATGCTCCAGAAGTGAAAACTAATTGTAACCGAAGGCTGTAGCTGTTCATTCATTACCAAAGAGCCAAGAGCAGATTCTATTTGAGACTTCAGAAATGTATCTCAGGTACCTAGGTAAATTCAGGAGGGAAAGACTTTCTGGGGAAGCTCTTTCCTGAATTCAGACACATTCACAGAAGAAGTCAGCATTGTTACTGGCAAGTCTAGAGATTCCAATTCCTTTCCTCTATAACTGTATCTGCCCACATTTGTAAGTTTATGTTTTTCCAGTGTGACTTCATAATTCTGACTTTTATTTATTACTTCTCTTGAATTTTTGTTGTAAAATCAAATAACATAAATATGTTCCCTACAAACTGTTGGGTGTGAATTTGTGTTTAGAGGGTGTGGTAATTTGAATATTTTTGGCCCCCATAATTCCATAATCCCATAGGGAGTGACACTACTAAGAGGTGTGGCTTCGTTGGAGTGGGTGTGGCCCTATTAGAGGCAGTGTGTCACTGAGGGGACAGCAGAGATTTCATATACTCAGGAGGGCTGGAGAGATGGCTCAGCGGTTAAGAGCACCCTCTGCTCTTCAAAGAGGACCGGGGTTCGATTCCCAGCACCCACATGGCAGCTAACAACTGTCTGTAGTTCCAGTTCCAGGCACACACCAAAGCAAATAAATAAATAAATAAAGTTTTTGGGCTGGAGAGATGGCTCAGCGGTTAAGAGCACCCTCTGCTCTTCAAGAGGATGGGGGTTTGATTCCCAGCACCCACATGGCAGCTAACAACTGTCTGTAGTTCCAGTTCCAGGCACACACCAAAGCAAATACGTAAATAAATAAAGTTTAAAAAAAAGAAAAAAAAAACCATCTCTCATATACTCAGGATACCGGCCAGTATGTCAGGTGACTTCCTGTTGCCTGCAAAATGTAGCAGTCTCAGCGCCAGCACCATGTCTGCCTGCATGCTCTCCACTCTGATGGACTGAACCTCGGAATTGTAAGCTGCCCCCTCAATTAAAAGTTTTCTTATAACAGTTGCCATGGTCATGATGTCTCTTCACAGCAATAGTAAACCCTAACTAAGACAGAGAGATAAAACATTTTCTCTGTTATGTCTCTAAAGTACTTGCATTCTTTTGTAGTCATTCAATTCACTCTGTAATTTTTTAAATTGACTTCTTAGCTAAATGTAAATGATTTTGATGATGTGGCGTGGGCTGAAATATCAGTCCTCAGAGATTAAAGCTATTGTCAACCTAACACTAGTGAGGGTTTTTTTTGGGGGGGTGGGATAGTGACATAAGAAAGTAGAAGAAATAAAGGTAAGATTGTGAATACTAAATTACTAAAGAAGAAAGGAGACAACTTATAGAGTAGGAAAATACATTTATTTAGCAATATAATACTTTATATAAATATGCATTAGTTTCTTGAGGCAATATAATAGCCAAATTCTTAGCTAAAGACAAGAAAGGCCTTTGCTTTAAAGCCACATACTTTCTAGTGAAGGGAGGGGGGTTAAACCAAGGATTAGATGAGTACAGTTTAAATGTAACAAGAGGGATGAGTGCATGCTACACCTGCTCAGAGAAGGCCTGTCACTAAATGTACCACAGTCTTTCCCACTCTTGGATGCACTGGGGTCTTATGTCTCCACCTGGCTGGGAATTCTACCACACACTAAACTCAGGTGAAACCTGAGAGCACAGTGCAAAGAGAAGTCAGTCATACAAGGACAAATATCATCCAAGTCCACTTGTATAGAAGATGTGTACAGTGTTAGAAAAGCCACAGTAATAGACAAACAAATGGTAGGGATGCGGGGACTGCAGTGGGTGTATAGTTCCAGTTGGACAAGATAAAAGGAGATGATGACAGTTGAAAACTACTGTATTTTATTCCCAACTGTATACTGTAGGTGGGGAAGGCAGTAAAGTTTGTGTAATATGTAATTTACCATAACAAAAAGTATAATATGGATGTTAACTCAAGACAGATAAGGAATAAGAAACTTATGGTAGGATGAGATGGTGTTCTTCACTGTAGAAATGTGCCAGAAGATACAATTCTTTCCTGTGATAGTTAATAGAGATTGTCAATATGGTTTGCCATTAATCATACCTGTAGGCATGTCTGTAAGGGTGTTTCCCTATTTGGCTAACTGAAATGAGAAAATTCATCTTAACTGTAGGCAGCATCATTCTATGGGCTGGGGTCCCACATTCATCACTCTCTACTTCCCTTTTGTGGATTGCCTGTGCAGTGTGAGCAGCTACCTCAAGCTCAGGCAACCTTGACCTTCCTCCATGATGGACTAACTATACCTTCAAACTATGAGCCAAACTAAGTCCTGGTGTAAGAGAGAGACAAAGATATAGAGAGACGGGTGGGGGTGGGGGCACAGACATGGATGGGGACAAGACAGAAGTTTACTTTTTATTTTGCCTATAAAAAGTGTTACATTAATTTTTTTTTTCCTGATCCAGGCATAGTGGCACACACTTTTAATCCCAGCACTCAAGAGATAGAGGCAGTCAAATCTCTGTAAGTTCAAGGCCAGCATGGTCTAAAGAGCAAGTTCTAGGACAACCATAGCCATTACACAAAGAAGTCTGCCTCAACCTTCTCCCGCTTCATGATTTTTCTTACATTCTTTCCTCCACCACACAAGCTCCCACTGTGTGCCAGAATACCAAAAGCTAATTTGATACCCAAAATAGTTATGAATAAATACATTTTTTCAAGGAGTCTCTTATAATTTAGATTTTTAAAAATATCATAAGTGCTTCAAAAGAAAACTTTTCTCAAATTTAAAATGTTTTGTTTGTTTACAAGACAAGGTTTCTCTGTGTACCCTGACCATCCTGGAACTCACTCTGTAGACCAGCCTGAGCTCTAACTAACAGAGATCTGCCTGCCTCTACCTCCTGAGTGCTGGGATTAAAGGTGTGGGCCACCAAGCCTGGCTCTTACTTTTTAAAAATATACGTGTTTTTTTTCCTATAAAATTTCCGAAATGTTTTTTCTTTATTTTAGAAATTGCATTTATTTACAGAGCGTGCACGTGTGCCTGTTCTTGGGCTTCACAATGCATGCAGAACCGAGATGACAATTTACAGGAGTCAGTGACTCCTCTAGCACAGGGACTCCAGGGACCAAAGTCAGCTCTCAGACATTTCAGGCCAAATATGGCTGTTTTTAAAGAAAGGACATTTCTCTGGAAAGCAACGTAGCTGGGTATCTTATCAAAGAACAGATTGATAATTAACTGCATAAACATTTTTTAAAATCCGTTGATGAAAAAGATACCACAAGTGAATACAAACAACAAGCATAAATAATTTCAGCAAAGTCTATATAAGAGGTTTATGTAATTCACATGAAATTCCCACTTAAAGGAAAGGCAGCCAAAGCTTGCCACAGTGAAAGAAATGCAAAGACTGATAAAACATGAAGTGCTGCTCAGTCTCCCTGATCATAAAACTGTATGTTAAAGAAATTAGAGAATAGCATTCCTCACCTAACAAATTGGCAGTGATTTAAAAGCCTAATAATAACCAGCATCAGAGAAGATCATAGCCCCTGTCCATGACTGATAGGAATAGAAACATGACCCTCTTCCTGGAGAGGAAGTTAAGAATCTGTATCAAATTTTAAAGTTATGTTCTTCCCCTGAAGATGTCCAATCACAATCCAGTATTTTCAATAAAGAAAAATTAAGGAAAACCTGAACTTGCATAGTATAGAAAACTGGTTGAGTAATTGCCAAAAGTAATAGAAAATATTATATAACTGTAAAAAACAAAACAAACAAATAAAAGTAAACATGTTGTAATCTATATATTCACTGACATGGACCCTCTATAATGATAGTATACCTACCACACGATACACTATTGTTTTAGTTACTATTCTACAGCTATGAAGAGACACCATGACCAAGCCAAGTTATTGGGTTTTTTTTAAAGTATTTAATTGGGGGTTTGCTTACAGTTTTAGAGAGTTAGTCTATGACCGTCATGGCAGAGAGCATGACAGCAGACAGACAGGCATAGCTCTGGAGCAGTGACAAAGGTTTTACATCTGATCTGTGACTGGAAGCTTGTAGGCAAAGAAAGAGAAAAACTGGGTCTAGTGTGGCCTTTGAAATCTCAGAGCCCATACCCAGTGACATATCTCCTCGAAGCCCACACTTCCTAATTATTTCTCAAAGATAGATCTACCAACTAGGGGCCAAGTATTGAAATACATATGCTATGGGGGCCATGCTCATTCAAACTATCACAATCATCAGTCAAAGTTAAAAGTCAGTATTATGATGAGATACTATCATGTAAATAGCATATATATAGAAAAAATCGTAAGGAATTTTCATTAATTTGTTCATTGCAAATGCCTTTGCGGAGAAGAGGTTTTCATTAGACCTGTTTTGTATTGCTATAACAAATCACCAGAGACTAATTAAAAAAGAACAGGGATTTATTGTTTATAGTTCACAGAGACCGGGAAGTCTGAGATTACGGCCTTAGCACCTGGTGGAATCTTCTCCTTCAGCTTTACAGGGTAGAAAGCGAAGGGCAAAGAGAACTAGTGCATCCTCACAGGACTGCAGAGCAGGAGAGAGTGAACTCAGCCCTCTAAAGCCTCTTCTTCAATGGTGTGACTCTATTCAGATGACACAACCCTCAAGACATAAACAACTCCACCTTTCAACACTGTCCTGTGGGAACTTCATTTCCCATGCAGGAATTCAGGGACAGACTCATTCAAAAGCCCATCAGGGATAAACTAGGGCAAGGCAGACTCTCATGAAAGGGGGTTGTTTGGGGCCTGTCCAGCAACATCCCCCCCAGGCTAAAACATCTCCTTCAGGAAGGAGAGAGTGGCTCAGAAGGTAAAAGGAGGTAAAAATTCATAATTATGTCAAAAAATGTAAGATTCTTTTTTGGGGGTGGGGTGGTTCAAGACAGGGTTTCTCTTTGTAGCCCTGGCTATCCCAGAATTCTGCAGACAAAGCTAGCCTTGAACTCAGAGATATGCCTACCTCTTCCTCCAGAGTGCTGGGCGTAAAGGCATGTGCCTCTACTCCAAAATGTAAGGGCCTCTATTGATGGGACGGAGACCACTGGCCAGTCACATTTCTGGTCAAAGAAAGAGAAGCTCTGGCTGTGGCCCTGCCTGAAAGAGCTCTGGGCTCCAGGGTTACGACTGTGAGGGTTCTTCAGCCATACTGGGGTGGGCTGGGTGCAGCTATTTTTGAGCCATCTCTGCTCTTTGAAAGTAACTCCTCACCTGTCCCCTGTTAATGACACCAATAAAAACTCATTGGTTCACCATCGGACAGGGGTGCAATTGTTCCTTTGGTTTGTTGTGGGTTCCTTTTCTGGGGTGAGGACATGGTGTGTGTTGGGCCTCTCCAGGAAAAGCCTATGTCATACAGGTGAAGGCTTTCTGAATTACAGACTTCTCTATAGATGGTACTTCCAGCAGAAGCTACACTTTTTGTTCAAATGATTTAAGAAATATTTTGATAAAAATGACGGTGAAACAACAAGGATCTTGGAGTAGGAGAAGACAGGGATTTAACTGTCCTGTAGGCAGAGCCATAAGAGACAGCAATTAAACCTAATGATGAAGAAAGGCCTTGTGGAAGAAGCTGCCGTTAAGGTGAACAAGTAGCTTTGGATAACTGGAGGTTGCTGGGAGGGTAAAAAAGGATCACTTAGGTGCAAGACTTAAGCAAAGATATAAGCTGAGGAATGGGTACAATCCATCCAAGGTCCCAGTTATCCAGTGCTGCACCACAAACTAAACTAAACGCCGTGCTTCAACAGCCATCATCTGTTACTTCTCTTGGAAGGCCGAGAGCCAAGCAGGCGCAGTCAGACCCTTCCTCCTTGGGTGGCTCTCATGTGGCTACACTAGATAGTGGATGAGGCCGAAATTATCTTGAAGTTTCCTCAGTTAGAAGAGCCTGGTAGTTGGTACTAACTGTTGGCTGTCTGCCAAAATACCTACTTGAGGCTTTGCCAAGTGACCTGGGCTTTCTTGTGACAAGGTGGCTAGTATCCAAGAGCAAGCATCCCCAGGAGGACTAAGGTTGACACAGCATTACTTTTTATAATCTGCCTTAGAAAGCACGAGACACCATTTTTGCCATAGTTGTGGGCCCATTCGGAATCAGGGGAAGGGTAGAAGAAATATCAGAGTCATATTGTAAAAAGAGCCTGTGGAATGGGAAGTTACAGTGTAAACCCTCCAGTTTGTATTGTTATTAATTCTCTATTGGCTCAACCTACACCACCGCCTCTCTACATGATCTTGTGTATGCCTGGCTAGCCTTGAACTCACTATGGAGACAGAAGGAAGGGGACTTAAAATGCTCTGTAAAACTGATAATTATGAGTGACAAATTTTTACACAATATTTTGTTTGTAACCAAACTCCATGTATATTAGGCTGAACCCAAACTTCCTATGTAGAGGAGAATGACCTTTAATCTTTCTCATTCTCCTGCCTCCACTTCCCAAGTGCTCAGATTGTTGGTTCAGACACACACACACACACACACACACACACACACACACACACACACACACACTCTACCAGGGCTGCACAAGAGTTTATTCAGGAGAGCTGCAAGGTGAGTACAGGGGCAGAGAAGCAGAAGAGAGAGAAAAGAGAGAGACTGCCACTCCTTTTAAGAGAGTGGGTGGGCATGGATTTACGTAGTCACACCTAGTGGTGTGCTCTCAGTACACAATGTGTTTGGCTGGGGCCTCCTTCACTTTACCACTTGACATTTACATGCCAGGAATTCTTATCTCATCCACCACCATGTTGGGTTCACCACGTGGAGTGCCGGAAATTCTTACATAGATTACATAAGTGTACCATAACACCTGGTTTTATATAATACTGTGGATCAGACCCAGGGCTTCGTACATTCTAGGCAAGCACTCTACCAACTGATGTGGTGTTATATTGTTTGTAATCTAAGAAATAAAGCTTGCCTGAAGATCGGAGGGCAGAAATAGTCACCAAGTTAGCCATAGAGGTCAGACAGTAGTGGCACACACCTATAATCCTAGCACTTGGGAGTCAGAGGCAGAGTTCCTTCTGAATCTCTGTAAATTCAAAACCCATACTAGACTACATGAGATTGTTGTGCCCTGGGCATGAGGCCCCCAAAAAGATCACCAGAGACGCGAACTCTCCAAAATGCAAAAGCAAGGTTTATTGAAAATTATGAGCCACACGACAAGGACTTTGCTCTGACACACAGGCATGATAGTAGCCAGAGAAAGTGGCTAACCCTTTGCCAGCTGGGTTTTTAAGGGCAAAAACCACAAGGCAGGGTTACTTGGGGTCAAGGATGCAGGTGTACTGTAAATTAGCTCATGCCCTGGGACTTTTTACAATTTAGTATTCCTGGACCCCACCTGGGAGGTGTGAACGGAGTGGATCATCCAAGTGTCCTTATATAGCGCTTAGCTCATTCTTTCTTGGAACTGGGCAAGCCCCTGCCAGGAATGTGAAACTAAACTCTATTTTATCTCTGAGGTAAGTTTACTCTCTTCAAGATTAAACTAGTCTAAAAGAGAAACAGCCAGGCAATGCTGACACATACCTTCAATCCCAGCACTTGATTGCATGTCTTTGCTCTCAGTATTTGGGAAGTACACAGGCCATTAATCCCAGCACTAGGAAGGTTGAGAAGGTACATAAGGCAGGAGGAGGCAAGAGTTTACTCCTGCTTCCCTTTCAGCTCAGGACTCAGAGGCATTTAGTTTGGGGATTCTCTGAGACAGGATCTTCACTTTTGGGCCTGAGGGTTCAGTGGTGGTGATAAGTTTCTCTAGTGGCTTGTTCCTCTGCTTCTCTGATTTTATAGCATTTACCCCAATATCTGGCTCTAGGTTTTTACTAAGACCAATTAGGATTTGTACAACAAATTGGTCTTCACTCTAAGCCCTATAGAGTGTTTCCCTCATGGAGTCCAGTGCCATCCATCTATGTGACCCTGTGACATCCAAAGGTGACCTAGATAATTTTGAACAGAGTAACACAGAAGTGAGTTTCTTGCTCTAAAATGATTACTGTGATAATAATCACCCCCAAAAAGACTGCAGAGAGAAGAGATTAGATAATAAAAACAGTGGGTACTAAAACAGTGTCCCCACTCATCAGCTCCCTGCTAAACAACAAAATGACAGTTAAGTGTGATTGACGGTGGCATCCACATTCTTTACAAAAAGCCTTCAGTCTTCAGGATTCTCTCAGTGGGCCTTGATTCTTACAGACACAGATGGCCCTGTAACCAGTAGGAAATTGCTAGGTCCTGGGAACTAATTAGATTTCACACAGCCAGGTAACACTTCCAGATACTCACTCATTTTTCCCACTGAGCAAAGGACACAGGCTTCCTAGAAAGTGAGCCTGACTTGACCACCAAGTCACTCAATTCCCAAGTGCTCCAATAGCTGGTACCCAGAGTGAGTGTGACATTGCAAAATAAAATGGGGGAATCCAGAGGAGAGGCTGTGCGGTCTGGCTGGACTGACAATCTGAAGCTACCGTCTCTCCCAGTTTAGGAGATTTGTGTCAAGCAATGGAAACTCTAGTTTGAGTCTATTTTTTAAAGTTTCTTCCACTAACTATCATTATTTTATTGGACAAACTGTCAAAATTCACCTATTCTTTCTCTGAGTGCTTTTCTTCCTTTCTCATTGGTTCTAGACAGTCATTTTCCCTAATGCTATATAATTTTAAAGAGGCTGTGTCAATTGCATAAAATATTTCTAATCTCCATAATTAAGATGCTGCTGGCCTGGCAGCTTCATTCTCTAAATCCCCCTCAGCAAGTTGCAGGCATAAAAAAGACATCTTAAAAGAGCACTAAGGCAGGAATGACATGCTGTTCCCATCCCAGAGGGCCTGCTCACTACTGTCTACAGCCTCCCTAGGCTCTCTTCTGGAGACTTTCACTTTTTCCGCTTCTTCAGAAAAGAGATTAGTGTCAAGGTTCTCGTGACCATCACCTCTGCATTTCTAGAAAACTGTATGCCTGTCTTCAGTTTCTGCTAGCTGTGCTTCTGGCCTGTGATGAACCGGGAAAACATTTGACATAGAAGAGTCACCCACATAATGACTAAATCCTGAGGTCAGAGAGGAGTTCAGAATGAGAAATGGCACATCACTGCAGTGGATAGAGCAGAGGCTTTCTAAGTTACATAGTCCATTTCCCTTTTCTATCAGGGGGAAATGAAAAAGCAACAGTTTACCCCGATTTCTGCATCCACTTCTTACCTATCCTGTGTCTTAAGTCAGCTATTCCATTCTGAGGCACAAAAGTTTCTTTTCCTCTTGGTGGTACATCTCGAGTAAGAAATAAAAATAAAAATCACCATTTTAGCGATTAGCACAGTGAAGTTTAAAAATAATCTAGGTAGAGTTGATACTTCTGGGATAATGAATTTACCCTCAAAGCCATGCGTTTTAATAAAAAAGAATTATGTTTATTTCTCCTTCCCTCACAACATGTAGGACACAGCAGTCGGCCCACCTAGAGAGAAGTAGGGTTGGTAGTGCCTGTTCCACATAGTTTTCTGGGGTTCAGCCTTGGCAGGCTCAGAGATATTTTATCTGTGCAAATCAAGAAGTTGTCTCTAGGGCAAAGAGAATTAGATTACTGCCTATGGCATTATTATTGTTTTTTATCACCTTAGAACCAAAATGACACATTTCTTTTTGTTGCATTTTATTAGAGCCTGTCACATCTTCTCACATAAACAGGACAGGAGGTGAAAAAAAGATTAGGCAATGTGACAGCAATTTCTGTGAGACAATTTCCCCACTGTCCAGTATCTAGAAAATGGCGGTACTATCACCCAAATCCAGGTGGTCAGACCCCTGGGTGGTAAACCCTTAGCTTCTGTGCTTCTCTTCATAGTACCATAGTCCTGTTTGGGTGCAGTTGACTCTGATTTGGGGAGACAGCTGCCTTATGGTACGTGACCCAGGTGAGTTAGCAGACCCGTTTGCTTCTGCTTTAGCTCGCTCCCTATCCTTCAGCTTATCTGATAAAGTCATTCCCTGTTTCTAAATGATGGAGAGCTCTAACTGAATGATTGTGAGGACAGTAGAAGGACCTTCAACATCCTTAAAATTGATTAAGTCTCAGTTCTTTTTAAATATATATATAATAATCATCATAATTATTATTATAGACTATTTATTCAGTGTGTGTGGGTGGCTGTGGAGGTCAAAAGACGACTTGAAGGTGTCGGTTCTCTCCCTCTACCATGTAGGTTCTGGGACTGAACTCAGGTCACTAGGCTTGGCCACAATCACCCTTAAACACCATGCCATCTTGCTGGCCCAGCGTCATCAGTTCTTATCATTTCCTATTTCTCTCTCTGTATGTTCCTAGAAATGCAAGGCCTTCTATGGTTTTGTTATTTATTTATTTATTTATTTATTCATTCATTCATTTCTCTTGTTTGTTTTTCCCCTTCTGGAAGTTCTGGTTGAAATGCTGCCAGAGGAGAGAGTTCAGCTGCCCCGTCTCAATACTCCCAGCAATTAAGTCTGATGGACTCTCTCACCAGTCCTTCCCGACATCAGCAGCCTTCTTCCTGTGTTGCCCAGCACTCATTCATTACTCCAGGGGAAAAGGAAGGATAATGTCACAGTGAAAGTACAAGTCGTGACTTGAGTGCCATCTCACATTTAAAAACACTGTAAACACTGGAGCATCTCTAGCCGCTAAATGTCAAGGCACACATAATACAACATGAGCATGGTGCCTGCGGTTATCACCCTACGAGCAGGGCCATTTGGTACTCCATCACAACATCTTCACAACACTGACAGTTGGTCCTGGAGATTATTTCAGAAAAGTTAAATCTGAATTAGAGTGACTAAAATCAGCAGAAAAACATCTTATTTAGAAGCCCAATATACCTTTTTCCCTCCTGGGAAAGAAAAGTAAATTGCTTCCTCAGAAGGGTGCATAAGTTCCTTCAGGCCCCTGGGCCATCGTTCAGGAGAGTATTGGTAGAAATAACTTAACAATCTAAGACCCCGGGTTCATGGTGAAGGTCATGAACTTTCACAAGCAAGGCTCTTTTTTGAGCCTGAAACTCACCACTTTTATTTTTCCTTTTGCCTTTAATTTTTTTTTTTCTTTTCAAGACAGGTTTTTCTCTGTGTAACAGCCCTGGCTGTCCTGGAATTTCCTCTGCAGACCAGGTTGGCCTCCTCAAACTCACAGAGATCCTATTGCCTCTGTCTCCTGAGTGCTCAGATTAAAAGCATACACCACCACTGCCCAGCTTTCTTTCTCCTTGTTAAAAACTCAAACACCTGACATACTAGTTGTACTTTAGGGCTGTGGAGTTAGACAAATATCAGCCACTCTGCAGATAGCAGAATATGGGGTCATTCTGCAAATGATATGCAACCTCAAAAACAAGGGACAATCCTTCCCAAGTGTCCTCTAAAGTGCCTGGCTCACGGGCCACTGGCAAGTGGCTGCTCTTATTCTACTGCTTTCAGTGACATAATTATTATAAATAAATTTTTTCTTAATCTATTTTTTCACTTTTTGGAAGATATTTGCAATTTAGAAAAATGTATATCAGCTGGGGATGGCTCATGGAGGTACACGGAGACTCATTCTGAAAATAAATAGAAGAAAACATGTGAGCTTTTTAAATTGTAACTTTTCTCATTTTCCCTCATTCTTGGGATTGAACCATTGGACTAATACATGCTAGGCAAGTTCTCTACTATTGAGATCTATCTATCTATCTATCTATCTGTCTATCTACCTATCACCTACCTACCTATCTATCATCTATCTATTTTTCTACCTATTAGACAGGGTCTTCCTAAGTTGTTCAGTGACCCTGAACTCCCTAAATAGCCTAGACCATCCTTGAACTCATGATCTGTAGTTGGTACATTTTCTTGGACCACCAACCAGCTATAAATAAAGACATGTAGACTTATTATTAATTATGAATGCTCAGCCTTAGCCCAGGCTTGTTTCTAGCTAGCTTTTTTTCTTCAACCTAAATTAACCCATTCCTATTAACTATGTGCTTCACTGAGGCTTGCTTACATCATTGGCAAACTGTCCATCCTGATTTCTCCTTGTCTGGTTAGCTGGGCCCTGGCTAGCTGGCTCCTGGCAGGCTAGCTGACTACCCTTATCTCTCTGACCACCAGCCTCACCTACTCCTCCTCTATCTAGCTATTGGCTGTTCAGCTTTTTATTAGACCAATTAGGTGCCTTAGGCAGACAAGGTATAAAATGATACATCTTTTTATAGTTAAACAAATGCAGCATAAACGAATAAGACACATCTTTACAGTTTAATATCCCACAGCAATGATCTCCTGCCTCTGCAAATAGTGAGGATTACAACTATATACCACCATGGCTGGCATAATGTTTATTTTCTCTGAATTAAAATGTATACTTACTAAAATGAATTACATGAACAGATGAGGCATCCTTGTTTTGTTTTTCAAGTTCTTGGCAGACCATGCTATTCCCCCAATTTTGCCCCAGGATAGCCACTAATGCCATACCCCCTTGGGTCACCATTACATAGATCATGGTAGACAGTAAGCACTCACTGTGTGTAAGTTACTGTTTCACTACAAGACATGGAAGCCAGAGAGGCCCCTAAAGCTTTAATGTTTTTCTAGAGAGATAAGTAAACATACATCAATCAGCCTTACATTGCTGTGTCCTATGTCTGAGAAAACAACTTTTGGTTCATGGGTTGAGATATTTCAGCTCATGGTCACTTGGCTCTGTTGTTTCTGGGCCTGTACGCAGAGACACAAAAATCTGATGGTGAGGAGGTTTGTGTGGAGCACATCTCAGTTTGTGGTGGGTAGGAAGCAGGAAGAAGAAAGAAGCAGAGGTAGGGAAGAAGACATATCTATTCTTCAGAGTCCTTCCATCAGACCCCCAAACTCACAGCCTCTTCTGCCTCCAATAGTACATAAAACTGTGGCCCCACGAAGAGATTGAATTATGCAGTAAGTCAGAGCTATCATGATCTAAGCCTTCAACACGAGCCTTTTAGGAAGCCAAGCCATAACAACATATGAATGCAAAACAAACTGGAGGATTATCATTAATTCTCAAAGAATAATTTAATCTTTGATAATAATCATACGTGTGTGTGTGTGTGTGTGTGTGTGTGTGTGTGTGTGTATACACATTTGAGTGCAAATTCCTACGTAGTTCAGAAGTGGGCATTAGATTCCTTAGAGCTCAAGTTCCAGGCTGTTGTGAGTCACCCAACATGGAAACCAAACTCAGGTCCTCTAAAGTACAGAATGTGCTCTTAACCCAGTCAACATCTCTTCAGCCTCCCCATCTTATGTTTAGAGGAGGTGACTTGCAAAGAGCAAGGAGCTCACCTCTTGTCTAGAATGGTCAGCCAGTGAGCTCCAAGGATCCCTTTTCTCTGCCTCCTGAGCTCTAGGGTTACAGTATGCACTGCTATATCTAATTTTTTAGCTGCAGGCAAGAAATCAGGTCCTCATGCTTTTGTGGCAAATCCTTTACTAAGCCATGTCTCCAGCCCCAGTAGATACTTTCTCTCTCTCTTCCTCTTCCTCTCTCTCTCTCTCTCAACTATTTATTTATGGTTATTTGCCTTGGTGTTTGCCTGGAACTGGGAACTGGAATTACAGACAGTTGTGAGCTGCTATGTGGGTGCTGGGAATTGAACCTTGGTCCTCTGGAAGAGCAGTCAGTGTTCTTAACCACTGAGCCATCTCTCCAGCCCCAGTAAATACTTTCAAATTAATAAATTACACACAAGTATTTTTAAATGTATGCAGAAGACAATAAATAATAAGTCAGTTATTGATTTGTTTACTGTGTCCCGGGAGCTACACATTTGTTCCTGTATTGAATCCTCACTCTGAACGTATGAGGCAGCTCCTGTTCCCCTCTGGTCTCTCTCTCTTACTCCCAATGCCTCTTTCTCTCTTTGCCACCCCTCCTCTGTTGTACAGATCCTGGTTGTAATGAAAGAGACTCAGAGCCAGATATTGAGGAAAGGCTGAAATATCAGAGAGAAGAAACACCACAGTCAAATCTCACCCAGCTATCTTCTAGCTTCCTCAGCCTTGCTCCTGGTCGCTTCTAGTTGTTGCTGTTTTCCTAAGCCTGCCTTAAATACCCTTCTCGCCCAGCTGTATCCCATCCATGTTAGGATTAAAGTCACGAGCTACTCTGTTTGAACTCACAGAAACACAGAAAGATCTCTGTCTCTGGAGTTATGGGATGAAAGGTGTAGGCTGGCTTTCCCTGTGCTGGGGTTAAAGGTATGTGCCCTTGAAGTCCAGCTGTTTGGCCTTGTTCTCACAGAGATCCTCTGGATCCAGTGCTGGGAAAAAAGTGTGAGTTACCTCTGCTATTGTTATCCCCAGAACTTCTGGAGATCCAGAATGATCTCTGCCTAGTTTGTGGGTTGATCTCTTGATAGTCTAGGTTTTATTAAATACATATCACCACATTTCTCCCGTTACTCTTTCTCTCTCTAAAGGTGATAACTGAGACCTAATGAAGTCATATACACAGATAGAGGTTGTGAGCCTAAGCCTGTACAGAATCTGCAAATAAGGGATCCAAACATCTTTGTTTGACTAAGTGCCCAATCTCTTAATAATTCTGCTGGCTGATATCAACTCCATGTCCCCTGCTGATCATTATCAATATTTTAGTACATTTACTCTTTTCCACACATACAGACTGAGATATAGATATAAATAATATATGTGTATATGAATTTAAAAAAACAAAATTAGATTATATTATGTACGATGCCATTTTGTGCACTACTTTTTAAACTGAATGCTACATTGTTGTATTCCCTGGTCATTGTGGATACTTCTAAAGTATAATTTTCAGAGACTGAAAGATAGTTATCATATACTCTATTGTACTGGAATTAGGAAATACTAATGCACTGGATTTCATGATTTTTATGTTAAATAAACTTCTAAGGAATATGAATTGTTACAACCTTTCTGAATGTCGATTTGGTTATATATCGTGAGCCTTAGGAAGCGCTTGTCTTTATAACTACACTTACAGAATTTTACTCAAAGGAAATGACAGGATTTGCAAAAACTGATGCATGAGGATGTTTACCTCTGAGGCTACAAAGCCTTTATGTGGGTGGATGTAAGATGTAATATGAGAAGGAAATGGTAATATCTTTATGATTGCTGGAACGTTGTTGCTGAACTGATGGTGGTTGTTATTAGATCCACTTTCTGAAAAGTCTCTGAGTATGAATGGCTTCAGGAAATTTAAATATAAACATTTGGATATAAAAATTAGGTAAATTTTTGGTGAATTCTGACTCATCCATTGTTAAATTCTTATTTTCCATGCCAGGTTTGACTAAAATAATCTGTGTGCTCACACTTTCCAATAATCTCTAGCTTATGATATAAATAGATGTCACCTACAACCTTCTCATAGTTCCTGTAGTCCTCAACTACTAATGGCTTATCACTATCAATTCTATGGTAACTCTTAAACGTACAGAGACAGAGGCATTCACTTGCTTCTCTGCTTCTTTTTTATAAGGTCATTCAATTTCTTTCACTAGGACATTCTAAAATACTTAAACAGTACTTTTTTTCTAGTTAGATAGAATTTTTAAAAATTATTATTATTATTTTATTTTGTGTGCATGACTGTCTTGGGTACATGTATTTTGTGCGCACCACGTCCATGCAGAAACTATAGAGGCCAGGAGAGGGGAATGTATCCCCGGGACTAGAGTTACAAATGGTTATAAGATGTAGTGTAGGTGCTGGGAACCAAGCCAGGTCCTCTGTAAAAAGAGCTAGTGCCTTAACCATTGAGCTATCTCTCCAACCCCCTGAAAAGCTAAGTCTTTACAAGACTTCTTAGTGGGGTATGGTGGTACACACCTTTAAACAGAACTTAGGAGGCAGAGGCAGCCAGGTTTCTGTGAGTCTGAAGCCAGTTTGTTTTACATAGTGAGTTCCAGAGCAACAAGAGCTACTTAGTGACACTATGTCAAAAAACAAAACAAAACAAAATAAATCCCCAAAACAATAACACCACCAACAAAAAATTACCAAACTAACATGCCTGAGAGGTAATTCAGCTATTAAGAGAAGTGGATCCAATGGAATCAAATTGAAGATTCCAACATAAACCCAAAAACCTATGAACACCTGATCTTTGAAAAAGAGGTCCAAAACACTCAGTGGAAAAAAAGATAGTATCTTTAACAAATGGTGGTATTGTATAGAAGAATGCAAATAGATCCAAGCCTATTACCCTGCACAAAACTCAAATCCAAGTGGATCAAAGACCTCAACATAAACCCAGCCACACTGAACCTGACAGAAAGGAAAGTGGGAATTACCTCCAACGAATTGGCACAAGTGACCACTTCCTACATATAACACCAGTAGCACAGACACTAAGAACAACAATCAATAAGTGGGACCTTCTGAAACTGAGAAGCTTCTGTAAAGCCAAGGACACAGTCAATAAGACAAAACGACAGCCTATAGAATGGGAAAAGATTTTCAGCAACCCTACCAGTGACAGGACTGATCTCTAAAATATATAGAGAACTCAAGAAACTAGAGCCCAAAACCTTGAATAACCCAATCAAAAAATGGGGCTCAACATTAAAAAGGGAATTCTCACCAGAATTACAAATAACTGAAAGGCACTTGAAAAAGTGCGAAATATCTTTAGCCATCAGAGAAATGCAAATCAAAACAACTTTGAGATACCACCTTACGCCTATCAGAATGGCTAAGATAAAAGACACAGATGACAGCCTATGCTGGAGAGGTTGTGGAGCAAGGGGAATACTCCTCCATTGTTGGTGGGAATGTAAGCTGGTTCAGTCATTCTCGAATGCAGTATTGAGGTTTCTCAGAAAACTGGGAATCAATCTCCCCAAAGATCCAGCAATATTACTACTGGGCATAAACCCTAAAGATGCACATTCGCACTCCAAAGGCATTAGTTCAACTATGTTCATAGCAGCATTATTGGTAATAGCAAGAACCTGGAAACAACCTAGATGCCCCTCAACTGAAGAATGGATTAAGAAACTATGGTATGTTTACACAGTGGAGTACTACTCATCAGTGAGAAAAAATGATATTCTAAAATTTGCAGGCAAATGGATGGATTTAGAGAATATCCTCCTGAGCAAGGACTCACAAACTCAGAAAGATAAGCAGGGGATGCTCACTCATTAGTGGACTTTAAACAAAAAAGGCTAAGTATGTCCAAGTTGCAAACCACAACCACTGAACAGCTTGGGGTCTAAAACACCTTGGACTGGTACCTGGGAGCCCATTCCCTCCAGAGGAACACCTGACCCAGTCTTGATGTGGGGGTGAGGAAAGTGGATCTGCCTGGTGTGGATGTTGAACTTAACCACCACCTTGGGACCTTGGGACCTCCTGCCCTTGCTGGGGAGGAGATAAACTGATTGAGAGAAGAATGAGTGACTGCGAGGGGCGGGAGGGGGAAGGGAGCCTGAACAAGGGGATATATGGATAAAGAAATATAACCTTTTTCATAATAATAATTTTAAAAAAAGGAGAGAGAAGTAGATCCTCTACCAGAGGACCCGAGCTTAATTGCCAGTACCCACAAGGCAGTTCACAATTATCTGTAATTCCAGTTCCAGGGAATCTGACACCCTCACATAGACATACATGCATATTAAAAAAAAAAAAAAACCATGATAGCTCCCACCTTTAATCACAGGCCTTAGAAGCAGAGGCAGGTAGAGGCCAGGGCTATACATAGAAACCCAGTCTCAAAAACCAACCAAACAAACACACAAACCCAACCAAACCTAACAACAACTGCAAAATACTTCTCAGGCCAATGGCATAGCCCAGTGGGAATAAGCAGTCAAGGGCAAGTCTATTGACTTGAGTTTAATCCCTGGAGTCCATAGTGAGAGCAGAAAACTGACTTACAGAAAATTCTCCCATATCCATGTTCTATGGCACACATGCACTTGCATCAGGACACGTGTTGCACTAATAACTGAAAAAAAAAGAATTAAGTTTCTTCCTTGTAATTATCTTTCTCCAGAAAATTTAGAGATTGTTAAAAGTTTCTGGAGGTTTAGGCAAAAATAGATGCTGTGGTTTTAGTCTGAAAAGTCTTCTTTCACATACTTGGGCATGTGGTCCTCAGTGTACGGCCGGTTGTTGGACTTTTGCACTTGGGCCTCAGCTATCACCAGTGGTCACAGTAGGTGAGCCTTGATGGTTTACCTGCCCAAGGTTCTGGTTCCAGCTCTCTATCTCTTGACCCACCAAGATGTGTGGAGTTCACGCTCCCACCTTTATGGCCAGAGCCACAACCGGCCACCATGCCTTTCCCTCTACAATGGACCATTGCCTCTGAAATAATATATTGTATCTCCTTCCCTAAGCTGCTTCTGGTACTTCTCCTTTAAATTTTTTTCTATATGTGCATACCAACACACACACACACACACACACACACACACACACACACACACACGGGGTAGTTGAGCATAGCTGTTAGCCTCAAGACCTAGTTTTTCCATCTGTAAAAATGACACCTTAAAGTCATGATCTGTAATCCTTAGGTAAAAAGAGAACAGTAAAAGGCTAGATATTAGTCATTTCTAGTCCCAACTCAGGAAAGGATGTAAAGATAGAAATTTTTAGGCCTGGAGAGATAGCTCAGCAGTTAAAACCTTTTGCTGCTCTTGCGGAAGACCAATCAGTGTTCAGTTCCCAGCACCTATGTCAAGCAGCTCACAACCATCTGTAGGTCCTGGTTAGTGGATCCAATGCCCGCTTCTGCCGCTTCTGGCCTCTTTATAAACCACACACACACACACACACACACACACACGGTGGGAATGTTTGTCTGTATGCTGTGAAAATCATTCTGTAAATAAAGGAACTGTTTTGGCCTATGTGGAGCATCATAGCAGTAGGCAGGAAATCAGAGACAGGTAGAGGAGGACAGTGTTAAGACAGACTCTATCCATCTGCCCAGGAAGCATGTAGACCCAAGTGAGCTAAGGGTTAATGGAAACAGGTTGAATTAAGATGAAAGAGTTAGCTAACAATGTGCCTGAGACATAGGCCAAACAGGATTAAATTAATATACATTTATTTTATATTATTTATACATATATATATAATATACAAAATGACAATATATTGAGTCATTTTTGGGGGTGGAAAGCAACCGCAGATGGGTCCGAACCTCTGTCCTGGGTGGAGTCAGAAATCTCGTACAACACACACACACATACACACACACAGAAATAAAAATGTTAAAGGCAATTTGAGTTTATTTTGTTTTTTTTAAAATATTTATCTTTATTTTATGTGAATTGGTGTTTTGCCTACATGTATAACTGTGTAAGGGTGTCAGATCTTAGAATTATAGACAGTTATTAGCTGCCATGTGGATACTGGGAATCGAACTCAAGTCCTCTGGAAGAACAGTCAGTGCTCTTAACCGCTGAGCTATCTCTCCAGCCCTTGTTTTTTTAAAATTTTTAGAGACAGAACTTTATCCTGGCTGTCCTGAAACTCATTCTGTAATCCAGACTGGCCTCGAACTCAGAGATCTACCTGGCTCTCCTTCCTGAGTACTGGGATTAAAGGCCTCCACCACCACTGCCCACCTACACTTTAAAAAAAAAAAGTGAAAATTCTCTGAATGAAATCTGTTAAGGGGCTAAAGGGATGCTGGACTTGAAGCTATGTGGTTCTGAAAGTGGCTGTGCCATGTAGGAGTCTATGGATGGTATGTTTTGTTTGTTTTAGAAAAATTCCAGCATTTCAGTATTCAAATACTGCTTCTAGAAGCAAGATGATGTGACTTCTGGGAATGGTGGTAAAATGCATCACCAAGGAAAGGAAATGGACAAATGCAGCAGAGTTTTTACAACTGGTATCTGGGGAGTGGGCATGCAGGTTTTATAGCGTAGTCTCTGCTTTTTTCTTTTCATGTGTGCTTAAATAACTTTACCATAAAAATAAAGACTTACGAGATAGCTTGCTGCCACTCTGTCCCCTTGTGAAACTGGCACAGACCTTCTCTCCCAGCCTTGTTGGACTATAGTTTCTGTATTTTTATCTCTTGGGTCACATTCTGAGTAATTTTATCTAACCTATTTTTACTCCAATTATTCCTCCTTCAATTACATTTGATATGTTATTGAATATTTTATTCCAGTTATTATAATTTTTATTTATAGAGACACTGATTCTTTAAAAAAAATGTTAGATTTCTTTTTGTACTTTATCATTTTTATGTTCCTTATCATTTTTCTCTAGTTATAGATGACTTCTCTGTGGGAATTTTTTTTATATATAAATTCTTCATTTTCCAGCTTTTGGAAACAACAACAAACTCGAAGACATAGCTGCTTTCAGAGCAGTGGCTGGCTAAGGGATTTTGCCCTGTGAAACAGATCCGGAAGAACTCAGTTCTGAAGCTTTCTCCATAGCAATGGCCTGGTTGGAAGCACAGTTTGGGGAATGTTCAAGCATAAAGAATATCTAAAAAATAATGAAGATTTTTGATGGTAAACAGTCGAGAGAAGGTTGATAGTTCCATAGGGCAAGTGGTTTATGAGAAAACCAGTGAAAGGTGAACCAGCAAAGAATCGTCTTGGGCGGGGAACAGACATTGAACTCTGGGCTCAGCAATTTACCAGGAAGGATGAGATTTAATTGGATTAGATTTTCAGGCAAGTTATGTTCCAGGGCTTTTCAAAAGCAATACAGCAATCAGCTGGCAATTAGTGGAGTCTCACAAAGGCAGGCAACCTAACAGAGAGATCGTGGAAAGAGACAAAAGCCCAGCTGAGATTCCTGGCATCCATAGTGACCGCACAAGTCCAAGGCTCTAATGTCCTCTAAGGAGTGATGTCAGTTGCATCACTCAACAAGTGAAGTAGACCTCACTAAAATAACCCAGTTAAGTCCCTAAACCAATAAATAAGCAAATAACAATAAAGAAGTCTTTAGTGATGGAGGGAATGAATATCCTGAAATTTATATTGTATTATTAAATTTTCACAAAGACACATGAAGATATCATAAACATAGACAAGGATTGAAAGGAAACCATGTTTGATGAACATGGGTATGAGAGTAGAGTGTCAGTAAGTAGACAGAAATTATTTTTAGAAGAACCAAGTGGAGAGTTGTAGGTCTGGATTTGTGAAGTACAGTAACTGAATTTAGAATTTCACTGAAGAGATTTAATAGCCATTAGGGGGTAGATTAGGACTGGGTTAAAAGTGAATTAGCAAACATGAAGAAAGGATGATAAAGATTATAGGACTAAAGACTAGAGGGGAAAAAAAAGACAGAGGGTCAAAGAAATGTATAACTGGAGAAATCCAACAGGCTCCTCATAGGACAGATTCACCCCCAGACTCACCACAGCAAAAATGCAAAAGAAATTTTCAAAGAGAAAAAATTGACAACATCAAGAAAAAAAAAGACTCTTCACATACATAAGTACAAGAGGGCCCTAGTAAGATTAAAAGTAATTTTTTTTATATAAAAACCAATGGGGACCACAAGGCAATATGATCAAGCATTCAAAGTGCTGAAAGAAAAAAAGAATGTCACAGCCAGTAAAATGCTTCAGATCATTCCTCTAGTTCTTGGCTGAGCTCAAAAGCTGCAAAACTTTTGAATAACTCCTAATTACTTTAGCATAGTGTCAAAATTACATGTCATGCGACTGAATGATTAAGAGCACTGGCTGTTCTTGCAGAAGACTTGAATTTGATTCTCTGCACCTACCTGGTAGCTCCCAAGTATCTTTAGCTCCTGTCCACGGCAACCAATGCCCTCTTCTGGCTTCAGTGGGCACTGTACTCACATTGTGCACAGACATACAGGCAGGCAAAATGTCACACATAGAATAAAATAAATAGATCTTACGAAGAGATTTTTAAAAATTACAAATTATGCTCTACACAGGTGTCAACTTCTCCGTCTTCCTAAGATATATTTTCCTCATGAGACTTGATTGTATTGGTGTTTTTGTCTACCTGTCCCCTGCTGCCATAGAACCCTTTAAACAGGCTACTTCTCCTGCCTGGAGCACCCTTCTCTTCATACACTTAAATCTTGCCTTTGGAGCTCAGCGCAAGCTTCATCTCCACTGGGAAGCCTTGTCCTATATCCTTGCCTGGCAAGATATACAAACTCCCATATGTTTCTCTTCCAGGGCTGTGATATTATACATGAGTTGGTGTATTTGATTAAAAAGACTATGTTATAAATTCTACATGGAGAAATGGAGAGATGGCTCAATGCTTAAGAGCACTTACTGCTCTTCCAGAAGTTCAGAGTTCAGTTTTCAATCTCCAAGTCAGGTGACTTATAACCAAGTGTAACTCTAGCTCCCGAGGATTTGACACTGTCTTCTAAATTCACAGCTAGATTCACCTAACCACAGGCAGACACACATATAAATATTGTCAAAAATAAAAATGGATCTAAAAAATTCTACAAGGAAAGGAAATGTATGTGCACTTTTGTCTTGCTGTAGGATAAGAAGACTGAAAGATTTTATCTGAGGAATAGTGATCAATACATGATGCAGGCCCTGTGGTGTCTTCTGCTCAGAGATCGGTAAGGAAGCAGGTGGATGTTTCAAAGGAGTGTTCATCGGTGGGCTGAGACCAGGTTAGGGGATGCAACGCAAAGTATGTCAGCTTGAGGGATGTAGTCAGAGCAGAAGGACCTATCAGTGGATGGGATTCCAGGTTTCTGTCTTGCACAATGCAATGAAATAGTTCCATTTAGGTCACTGGAGAGACTGTTGAGGGGGGATTTGAGGTGTCAGTGAGAACCCTGAGTCATTGTAAGTTCAAAGTTGGGCACAAGATTCTGGAATTTGGAGCTGTTGAGTGTGCAGATCTGCAAAGGCAATCTGAAGCAATTGTGGTTTGCCCTGAGGCTCCCTCACATCCAGGGAGTATCATTGCTGTGCATCCCAGCTGCAGTTCCACTCTGTCCCAACCCTAACAAAGCTTGGGATGTCCTCACAACGCTCCAGCTGGTCCCTCCTTTTTCTGAACTCCACCCTGCAGGAGGGCTGTGCATAGGCTCTTGGGGGACCCTTTTGTATTAGGCTGGCTCCAAGACAAAAAACAGCTTCTAAAAGTTAATGAAAAGCTCTTTTTGTCTCTCTTTAATTTGAGCCTTTCAGCCTAAATCTGAGAGGAGGTCTGTGTGCTGCATCCTGAGGAGGAGGCAGCTTATTTTCCTGTTTGTGGGCTAGTTCTCAAAGGTCAGTCAGCAGGCCTGTATCATGTTGATGGGCTATGACATTTCACAGAAAGATTTTTCCAGCTCAAGAGAATTTTAGAAATTTTCCAAATGAGGCCTTTGTTTCCAAATTATAGTAATAATTACCTTACTGGCAGAATCAGAATTTGTACTCGGATTTGACAGAAAGCCCATTGCTAGGGCTAGGGAGATGACTCAGTGGGACCCAAGCCTGAGCCCCCAAGCCCACATAAAAAATCAGATGTGATGACATGGGTCTATCATCCCAGCTTCCTAGCAAGATAGAGGCAGAGTTAGAGAAGAGATGAGATCTTGCCTCAAAATGGAGTGGGGGGGGCAGTAACGGAATCCTGAAAGTTGCTGGCTGGTTTCACATCTCCCTGCCCTCCTCATGTGTCTGTCTGTCTGTCTCTCTCATACATACACAAGCAAATAATAAATAATAATAATTTTTAAAAAAATGGCTCGGGGCTGGAGAGATGGCTCAGTGGTTAAGAGCACCGTTTGCTCTTCCAGAGGACCCGGGTTCGAATCCCAGCACCCACATGGCAGCTAACAACTGTCTGTAGTTCCAGTTCCAGGCAAACACCAAGGCAAATAAATAAAGTTAAAAAAAAAATGGCTCATTGCTATTTCTGACCTCAGAACTCCTTCTGCACAGTTTCTAGCTTCTTGGTGGATATTTTCCATACCGAACACCATTCCTAACACATAGTATAACTGAAATGTGAGGGTTGTGAAACATTTGGCAAGAGGAAAAGGTTTCTGAATTCAAAACCAAGCGTGCGATGAATCTGAGCTGTTCTTGGCAGTGCGCATCCCTGTTGCGTCCTGAGACATCCCTGCTGCCTGCCTGCGTTGTGAACACACCACACGTGAGCATTGCTTGAGCTTTGCTTGAGCTTTGCGCTGTGCATGTGGTCATGCCTTGTGTGCCAAGAAATGTTGCCTGAAATACCTCAGCTTGAGTAAGAGGCTATTATATGTTCTGGTGGCAGTGGTTTTACTGTACATACATGTTTTCCGCCTTCATAGAATACATGATTGAATTATGGAAAAGACTTTTAATAGTTTGCTCTGATTATCTTTAGCACATATCATATTGACATATATTTGAAGTATACTCTCTTAGAGTGTTTGATTTTAAAAACTGCTATTTAAGTTGCTGACTTGCATTTTATTTTTTTAAAAATAATTATTTAATGAATTTTGGTCCTGAAATGGTCCTAAGCATACTTCTGCTCTTCTGTACTGCATACATATTTATTTGAAACAATATTTTCCTTATTGATTATATAATCAAAACATTGATCAACTCTGACAATGTTGAAGATGCTTTATGTCCTGCAGGATTGAATATTCAGTCACGATTTAATTCTTTATGTATAAATAATGTAAATGAAAAAAAGCAGTAAAAAGGAAAGGACATAAATGTTCCTAGCTATAGTGGAGGAAAAAATTTAGTGTAGGCATGTGTGAGGACATAGCCAAAGACAGGGACATCTGGGAGAATCCAGAGTGACATGACCCTGAGCCTTGTGAGGAGAGGGGGAGGAGAGAAAGGGGAGCCAGGTGTAGCAGTCAGGATGCCCAAAGAGTAGACAAAGGGCCAGGTAACCAAAAGGTCTGGATTATATAGGGAAAGCAACTGGGGGAAGGGCAGCCCAGCCCCTAGACTAGAGAAATTTAGGGTAGGGGAAAAGCTATGCCAGCCAGGAGGGCTCTAACAGTTGGGGACTGAGGGATGGATTTCAAGGAGAACCTGGCAGGCAGGGCCAGATTTGCTTTGATAGGTTTAATAGGTACCTAAGCCATTTGACCCAGGTTTGAAACCTAACATCTTCTATTCAATAACATGCGACTTTGCTTTAATTCTAGTCAAAGTATGCCAAAGAGCTGCTTTAAAAGAATTCCTTATGATTCCGTAAATGTCTCATTTTCCTGCCTAGTTTATGCATATGTATACCTACAGTCATGTAAAGAATTCAAGAGCTAAGGGGGTTTGCTAGTGAAATTTTTAATCAGCCCTTGTATAACTGCTTTTGCTAAGAAGCAGTGGTTCCTCATTTGGCTCACCAGGTAACAAAAAGATAAAAGCCTGGTGTATCTGCTGTCTTCTCTTTGGCTCAGTCATCTGTTTGCCACTGCACGGAGACTTGCTACTCTCTCCATTAATATCTATCTAAAAACTGCTGGTAATTAACTTCTCTCATCCACTTTCAAGGCTAAAGACACAAAGACACAGTTAACTGAGGCATCCTCTGTCATCTATTGTCCTAAACCTGTAGTCATCTGGAGGCAGAAGAATAGACACAAAATTAACACAGGAGAAATATTTGTTGGCAAGGAGGCAGGCTAGATCCTTTTTCCTCGAGGCTAACTAGGAATGGCCTAGGCATACATAGGTAAAGGTGATTGGTGACTAATTACCATACCAGAAATACACTCCCCTGGATGGATCCTTGAGCTCACACAGACCCACCTGCTTTTGTCTTCTTAGTGTTTGGATTAGGCGTGGTGATCACCTATGTTTGGGAATCAGATGCACCAGTTATGTGACCATAGTGACAATAACTTCTTTGAACCACCTTAAAGAATCAGAATGAGGATAATGGTCAACCAGACTGCACCTTGACTAGGACTGCTAATTATACACCCCCCATTCTAATTCTTCCTCTTATTTAAACCCCAAGCCTACACCAGCGTCTTGGACACAGACATGGGGTCACTGAGCCCCTTTATCTGTACTTCCCAGGGTGGTCACATCGATTAAATCTGCTTTCTCTGACTGTTATCATTAATCCAGGTGAATTACTGGCCAAGAATAATCTCTTGCAACTTCCAGTCTTTGGGCTTCTGCCCTAAAATCTTAGTACCAATAGCCACATTACAACTGTCATCCAAAGAATAAGGAAGCAGCAACCATTCTATGGCATTCTTTCTTTGTTGAATGGCAGGGATGAGGTGGGGTGGGGCACAAAGGTCAGGCAGCACAGTTGTGTCAAGAGTCTCCAAGCAGTGTTGCCAGCGAGAACAAATGACCTTTGCAACCGCTTTCACTCCAGTCATTTATTCAGATGGAAACAAGAACCATTGCCCATTCCTAGCACATGTCCTAAAAACCACCTGGTGAAAATACCATCTCTGGGATATTACATACAAAATATGTTTCACACCGAGGTGTCTGATCCAATTTGAGTTAATTTTAGTAGAAGGCATAAGATCTGTGTCTAGATTATTATTTTTCCATATGGATAGCCAATCATTTCAGCATTTTGTTGAAAAGACCATCCCCGCTCCCCAGAATGCTTATATTCCTTTGTCAAAGATCTGTTGACACAATTTGCATGGGTATGTGCCTGGGATCCCTATCCATCAGAATCTCTGTACATCCCTTTGCAAAAATACCATGCTATGAGGTGGAAAAACCTAGTTCTTCAATGAGATAACCTTTCACAGCTGCCATAAGCATCTGCTTAGAATTAGAAGCCCCTGGATGGTCGCAGAGTAAGTACATCTGTGGAGATGAGTTGATTTGGACTCATTTCTGCTGTGATTACTCAGACTCCAGGCTCTTGTCTTTCTAACTAGGAAGCAGGGCGCTGGAGGCCATCTGTTAGCCCATCAGTTCACCTTTCTCTGAGAAGTACTCAGCTTTACTCTGGGAACTTCCCATCCTCATTCTTAGATCTTGAGCCTCAGTGGAGCCTGAGACAACTCCAGGCACCAGTGGGGCCCTTAGCCTTCAGCAGAATTAGTTGTTTTGACAACCTGTCTTTATAAGACACCTGTGGACCCTTCATCCTCAAGGTGGACTGAAGAGTTTGGGGAACTTGACCTGTCATATCACTACCTTTTAGAAGCCATGACTGAAACCAGCACTCAAGAAAAACAGAGCCAACATATCCCAGAAATCCTGAATTCAGATAACTCTTATTGAAACCTGAAATCTACTTTCTTGACGCAGGCACTAGCTCAGAGTTTTTCTGTTAAGCCATGGACCCATGGAGTCAGCTACATGGCTCAGTTGTAAAGGTATGCGCCAAGCCTGAGAATGTAAATTTGGTTTCTGAAGGAACTTCTACCAACCAATTGTCCTCTGACTTCCATGCATCTGTTGTAGAGCACTCCATGCACACAATAACCAACCAACCAACCAACAAACAAACAAATAAATAAAACGTGTTCTTTGGTTTGGGGGTTGTTGTTGCTAGGATAAACTGTAATATCCTCGCATGGTTTGGGTCACTCTTTCTCTTAGTTATTGTATGTCACATACAGCTTCAGTTGTTAACTTATTGCACTGAGAGGAGGGGACCTCACAGAGGAATGATCTCCATCTGCTTAGCCGTGGGCACATCTGTAAAGCACTTTTTTGATTGCTAATTGGTGTAAGAGTGTTCAGTCCATTATGGGTAGTACCACCCCTAGGC
This sequence comes from Sigmodon hispidus, assembly GCA_004025045.1. NCBI lineage: Eukaryota > Metazoa > Chordata > Mammalia > Rodentia > Cricetidae > Sigmodon > Sigmodon hispidus. The sequence goes on along the minus strand of PVIH01006325.1, from coordinate 41,364 downwards.
AGGTAGACTCCAGATGTTTAAGAAAGATAACTGAGATGCCCCAACCCTTAAGAGCACTGGCTGTTCTTCCAAAGAACCTGGGTTTGAGTCCAGCACCCACATAGCCTCCCACTATTATCAGTAACTCTCATTCCTGGGGATCCGATGCTCTCTTCTGGCTTCCAAGGGCACTAGATTTACATATGTGTACAGACATACATGCCAGGCAAAATAATAAAATGATGTTGTATAAAAGAAATGAAGATAACTGAATGTGAGTCTGGAAGTAAGGCTTTTCCTGTCTGCTTCAGCTCCTGCATGCAGGCTTCTGCCTTGAGTGCCTCCCTTGGTTACCATGATTACGACTATATACAACCTAGAAGTCAAATGAATGCTGTTCTGTGTTGCTTTGGTTAGTGTTTCATCAGAGTAACACAAAGCAAACCAGAAAATGTAGTCTTGAGGGTCCTAATTTGCATAAGGACATTTCTTTTCCAACTTCTCTTTTATCAAGAGAATAGCCACCTAGGCAAAGGGAAGGCAAAGTTGTTCAATGTTAGCAGATGATCTCTTTGAATGCAGGGCTAGGAGAGATGTGTTTTATCCATGTTTATACATTGTACGGTTAATAGTTAAAGAAGTCTATGATTTTGGATCTAAACACATTTCCATCTATTTACCACACTTTTGGTCACATTTGCACCACTGTTGTCCACATTTTCTGGATAAACTGATTATATCTAAAATTGTTTGTATAAGATATTTTGCATATATATATATACATATATTTGTGTACCATGCAAATACCTAGTACTTATGGAAGCCAGAAGAGGATATTGAACCCCCAGGACTGGAGTTACAAATGGTTGTAAGCTGCCATGTACGTGTTTTGAATCAAACTCAGGTCTTCTGGAAGAACAAGCGCTCTTCCAGTGATGGATATCTCTTCCATCCCATATGTACATATATGTGTGTAGGTTCATGTACAGGCAGGTGTATATGTATGTGCAGGTCTTGTACATACGCTTGGAGGCCAAACTTGGGTGTTGTTCTTTGGGTGCCATTCACTATTTTTTTTTTAAGATAAGGTGCCTCACTGGCCTGGAACTTGTTATGGTTGGTCTGAGGACTGAAGCCTGGGAATGTATGTGTCTTCCCCCTCCAGTGCTAGAATTATATGGGTGTGCTACCACACATGACATTTTTATGTGAGTTCTGAAGAACAAATTCAGGTCCTCATGTTCACAAAGTAAACACTTCACTAACTGAGTCCTCTTCCCACCCCCATATATTTTTAGAACTACATTATGCAGTGTGGTGGCTCCTACCCTCATAACCCACTTCAAAATAAAACAGGAAATTCAACTTTCTTCATACTAGTCACATTCTAAGCTTACAGTAGCTACATAGAGCAGCAGCTACTATATTAGATAGACATGGTGGAAATGGATAATTTTCATCATCATTAAACATCTAGACAATATTTCTCTAGAGACCTGTCTTTGTGCATTCAAAGTTAGAGTCAAAAGACTTGATATACTTATTCTCTCCTTTCTACCATGGCAAATGAGATCAAAGAGACAAGTGACAAACTGTGGGCTGCCAGTCACTAGGATAATTTTTCTCTGCTATGGGAACTTATCCAAGGTAAACACAGTGACCGGAAAGATGATTTCTCTTTGCTCAGGGTTTCAGAAGTTTCTGTCTGTGGTCATTTGCCCTGTTGCTTTGGGCCTGTGATGGCAGAATGTCATGGCTGGGAACCACATAACAGTGGAGCTCTGTTTGCTCATGGCAGCCAGTAAAGGACAGAGAGAGAGAGAGAGAGAGAGAGAGAGAGAGAGAGAGAGAGAGAGAGAGAGAGGATGAGAATAAATATGAATTTGATTCCCTGGTGTGAAATGTCTTTCTGTACACTGTGAGTATACTTTATTATTTGGTTAATAATGAAGCTGTTTTGACCTATGGCAAGTCAGCTTAGAAGGAGGTTGGAATTGGAGAGAGATGCCAGGGAGACACAGAGGAAGTAAACTGAGAATGTTGCACTGAGCAAAAAGGAACTAAGCCACACGGCTAAACATAAATAGAAATATGGGTTAACTTAAAGTATAAGTGTTAGCATGTAGTAAGCCTGGGCCATAGACCAAACAGCCTGTAATTAATAAAAGCCTTTGGGTGATTATTTGGGACTAAGTAGCTGTGGGACTGCTAGTCCAGACCTTGGGGATAGGCCAGGCCAGAAACTTCTGGCTACAAGTCCCAGTGTATCCTTCAAAGTTCAAGGGCACATCCCAGTGACCTATGTCGTCCCACTATTTTGTATCACTTTCCAAGAGTTCCATCAGTTTTAAAACAAGCCTTTAACAGACCTGTTTCCTGAGAATAGCTAAGCTCCAAATCTTAAGATCATTTATTAATTCCATACCCTCTCAGCTCTTCAGTGGAAAAGATAGCCTAGCTACTCATCTCAGGGATGGATAATCTGAAACATGTCGTTTAGTAAGGGATGATTAACTGGTTGTTATATGAAGCCCCATGAGCGTATTATATAAGTAAATATAAAATATGCATCTGTCTTTCCTACTCTGGTCTCCCCTGTGAATACACACTTCTTGGGATTTAGCAGAACATGATGATTCATTCTCAGGCTGGTGACTCATTAAGAATGCATTTCTCAACTACCGTCTCACAGATCATCAGTCTTCAAGCGGGAACTATTTTTCTAGGTCTCTAGACCTATTTTCATTTCATCTTAAAATGCTCTGAGAAAAAGATCTAAACATTTCAATTCTTTCAGGAAGTAAGCTCTCCTTACTGCAGCTTGCTTCTGTAGCAGCTTTTCAAATTGGGAAATGATTACTATGGTGTGAAGTAAACCTTTTTTATTAAACATAGCATACAAATGAAGGATTATATACATGTAGTATATCACATACTACAAGTGAGTTATTTTTCCAGGACCCCCTTAAAAATAAAAGATAACTTTGTTTTGCTTCATTGTTTGTCAGATGAAAAAAGAAAACAACAACAAAGATACATAGATATCAATTTCTTCTGGGATTGACATAAATAGCATTGCAAACATACCTCCCATTCACTGTGTGGAATAATGGGGAGGAAAAAAATCACACAGTTTTCACAAAATTGGAAAAAAAAAAAAAAAAAAAAAAGAGGGATTATCTCTAGTGCTCCCTTGTCAGGTGAGTAATTTTGTTTCAGGATGTCGCCATGACGACCATAAAAGTTACTCACACAACTAACGATGCAACTAATGATGCCCACAATTACTTAATTGCAGGCATGCCGAACAGCTTTTGCCATTTTTGGAGGGTGCTTGTGGATAATTGTGGCTGCAAGAGGTTAAGTACAGGTGCAGTCAGGTGTGTTCCTAATTTTTACATTTGTGCTGACAGCAGGGGAATAAATGGTCCCAACTAAAGCAGGGAGCTGCAGGAGGAAGGCTAAAATTAGTACTCATAAGCCCAGGATGATGGAACAACCCCAAACACAAAAACAAACACAAGCTACTTGGTGTTTAAGCAAAGGTCTTCATCAGCTGTGAGTTGCCAGAGCCCAGCACCACCTGTGCACTGTGCATTGTCCTCTTCGCTCCAGAATCTCCCATGTGAATTCCTGATCCTTCACTCCCAGGGAAAGGGGGCTTTTGCTTTTCACCATACACAACTCCTTTTCCACTATGAAACGAATATACTTTTGAATGTTTATGTGACACTGTCTGTATTTGTATATTCTTTTGTTTTGTATTATGATACATATATATTCAAGTAAATAATATACACCACAGGACAATGAGATGGCTTCAGAAACTCTCTCACTGGTAATTAAAGCCCCAAAGGTGGCTATATAACATTTCAAAAATTTTATCACACTCCTATATGAGGGTTTTAAACCAGTAGAAGAAATGTTAGAGGTTAAGATTCAAAACTTTTTATTTTATGTGTATAAATGTGTTGTCTGCATGTATGTCTGTGAACTCCCTGCATGCAGTACCCACAGAGGCCAGAAGTGGGTGTTGGAACCCCTGGGACTGGAGTTACAGAGGGTTGTAAACTGCCGTGTGAGTGCTGGGGACTGAACCCAGGTCCTTGAAAGAGCACTGACCACTGAGTCATGTCTCCAGCCCCCAGAGAGATTGCTGAATGGCAGAGACTGTTTTTGTGTCCTGGGATATTTTTATACCAGGTAAAATGTATTGCTGTAATTGGTGTAGCAAAAAGCTGAATGGCCAATAGCTAGGCAGGAGGTATAGGCTGGATTTCCAGGCAGAGAGAGAACTCTGGGAAGAAGGTAGAGCTGCCAGCCAGACTGGAGGAAGCAGAATGGGAAGTACCAAGAAATAAGAATATAGATTTAAATAAATGGGCTATTTTTTTTGTTTTGTTTTTAAAGAATTATTTATTAGATATACAACATTCTGCCTCCACTACGCCTATATGTCAGAAGAGGACACCAGATCTCATTATAGCTGGCTGTGAGCCACCATGTGAGTGCTGGGAATTGAACTCAGGACCTCTAGAACAGTCGGTGCTCTTAACCTCTGAGCCATCTCTCCAGCCCCCTTTGTTTTTGTTTTTTTGTTTATTTTTTTAATTTTGTGTGAATTGGTGTTTTGCCTGCATGTATAACTGTGTAAGGGTGTCAGATCTTGAAATTACAGACAGTTGTTAACTGCCATGTGGATGCTGGGAATTGAACTCAGGTCCTCAGGAAGAACAGTCAGTGCTCTTAACCGCTGAGCCATCTCTGCAGCCCTTGTTTTGTTTTTTTGAGACTGGGTTTCTTTGTGTAACAGCCCTGGCTGTCCTGGATCCCATTCTGTAGTCCAGGCTGCCCTCAAAGAAATCCACCTGCCTTTGCCTCCCAAATGCTGGGATGAAAGATGTGCAGCACTAATAAATGGGTTAATTTAAGTTATAGGAGGTAGTAGTGGAACAAAGCCTAAACTAAGGCTGAGCTTTCATAATTAAGAATAAGTCTCTGTGTCATTATTTGGGAGCTGGTCGGCAGGACAGAAAAAGACTTGTTACGTTTCAAGACATGGTTGCCTAGAAAGATCGATTCTCTACTCTTCTTGCAGGAAGGAAGCACAGCAACCTAACAAGCTCATGGGTCATCCTTGGTATGAAAGCCCTGTGCTCCTCTTGTTCAGTGAAGACCTTGACTTGACCCTGGAGAAAATGACCTGGTCCTATACTGCTCTTGTAATACTCTTGAGTGCTCTTAATAATGCTTTTGTTGTATCAGTTTTAGGCAGAGAATTTATCTTCTCCAAACCTCAAGAGTCAGATGTAGGACTGTTACAGTTCCTGCTGGCTAGAAAACTTTTGTAGATTTGGCTGAATTTTGTGAAGAACCTACCGGATATGGAAGTTATAACACACCAAATTGTGCCACCACCTACCTTTAGCCAGTGGACACTACTGATATTTATTTACTCCTGGAACTGGGCCATTGTTGAATGGCCAAATCAGCTTCAGTCAGTCCAGAACATCTTCATTTTTCCATGAAAAAAACTTCTATAGGCTCACTTTTACAAAAGCAAATAAAATGTAATAACTAGGGGCTGGAGAGATGGCTCAGTGCTTAAGAGCACTGATTGCTATACCAGAGGACCCTGGTTCAATTCCCAGCACCTACATGGCAGCTCACAACTGTCTGTAACTTCAAGATCTGACCCCCTCACACAGACATACATGCAGGCAAAATACCAATGTACATAAAATAAGAATAAATAAATTATTTGAAAAAATGTAATAACTAGGTATTGTTGCATGGCACCTTGGACTGGGTGATTTATAAATGACTAAAAGTTTTTGGTTAGGAAGTTTTGGACATTAGGACATCCAAGGTGTAGCCTAGAAGAGGCAATGTCTACTGAAGTTCTCTACTTTACACTTTTTTAAAAAAAAATTATTACGTGTGTGTGTGTGTGTGTGTGTGTGTGTGTGTGTGTGTGTGTGTAAGAACAACATTCAGAGTCAATTCTTTAATTCCCCCATGTGGGCTCTAGGGGTTAAATTCAGATCTGCAGCCTTGGCAGGAAGCACTGACTGAATCATCTCACTACCCCTCCCCCAGAGGTATCTACTTCGTAAATGACATCTTCCTGTTGAGTGCTTAAATGTGACAGGAACAAGCAAGGTCCTAAAGGCCCTCCCCCTTTTTTAGATGAGTTGGGGTCTCATGGAGCCCAGGCTGGCTTTGATCTCACTATGCTCTTGAGGATGGCCTTGAACTTCTTTCTTCTCACCTCTAGCTCCTGAATTTTGGATGAAATGCATGCACCACTGTACCTAGTTTTACATGGTGCTGGGGTATCAAACCCAGAGCTTTGTGCATGTTAGACAATCCTTTTGCCATTTGCGCTGAATCCTCAGCCCTCATATCTTTCTTATGAAGACATTACTCACATTTATGAACACAAAGCTCTCATGACCTACACCTCCCAAAGACCCTAAATATTAAAAAAAAAAACCTTATCAATATTGTGTGTGTGTCAGGATGTGTGCACAAGTGGGTGTGCATGTGTCACTGTGCATTTGGAGGTTAGAGGAAGACCTAGTCAAATTCACCTTTCACCTTTAAGGCAGGGTCTCTATTTCTGCTGTACTATGTACTCCATACTAGCTGGCCTGTGAGCTTGTAGGCCATTTTCCATCTCTGCCTCCCTTCTCTCATAGGAGTGCTGGGCTTACAGGTGCACATTGCTGCATGTGGCTTTGGGGCCAATTCCAGGGACTGAACTCAGGTTCTTATGCTTGCTTGGCTAATGTTTTTACCCACTTAGGCATATTTCCAGGTCTGATCCAATTTCTTAATGCCACCACATTGGGGATCAAGTTTACATGCATGAATACTGATAGAGGACACAAAACTCAGACTGGAATGTGGAGATACAAAGGAGAAATGTAGTTGTAGAAGTCACTTCATGGAGAAATACAAGCTATTTAGGAACTGTCTCTACCAAAAGAATTGTTGTCTCTTAAGGTGTATACATTTTGTCTGGCCTCTGACCCACTGGGTCTTTTCTGCACATCACCTTTTTCTTGTCCCATGAGACAGGCTGATTATGCTCAAGCTATTGTATATTGCACACGCAGTATTATATAACTTGTTATGTGTATTAGAAACTACTTGAGCATTGTGGCGATTTGGTGAGTTGAACTGCACAGGCTGCTCATCCAGGGAATGATAGCCTGTGAGGAAGCCACATGCTTTAATTGTCCACAGGTTTTGTTAGGGGCTTGAGGCACAAGATTTATCTTCAGCCAGCTGACAGCACTGTGAGAGCTAGCAAGTAATGAAGTCGAGACATTGTTGGTCCCCAGAATCCTCTGAGGAGGAGCACTCTATCTGATTAGGTGAAATACTTTAAAATGATATTTGGGGTGGAAGGTGAAGTCCCAAAGGCCTTCTCCATCATGACAGAATGTCTGCTAAATTGCTTTGCATGAGAGAAGAGAGGAATTCCATGGTTCCTGGATAACGGGGCAGGAAGGCAGAGAGATGGAAGGGGGAAAGACCTAGCACATGCTACGGCAGAATGATAACAGTTGCTCAGTGCAACCCTTCATAGCAGAGCTATGTCACTGATAGAATATGCTGAAATAAAGGAACATTTACAATATGTGCTTATCTTATGGATATCAGTGAGGAGATTGTGATTGGTATCTGGGCTAAAGCTGAACACTGCAATGTCTCCCTCTCCCCCTCCCCCTCCCTCTCCCCCTCCCCCTCCCTCTCCCCCTCCCTCTTTCCCTCCCCTACCTGCTTTCATTTACCCCTTCCTTTCCTCCTGTAGTCAAGTACCCTACACTGTAGCAGAGAACAACTTTGCTATAGGATATATATATATATATATGTACCTATATATCTTACATAGAGATATAAATATACATACCTTATATAAAGTATAAGAATATTCTATAACACTGTGATCTGGTAGGCTGAGGGCACCCCAGTAGGCTTGAAGAGATGGGATGTGGTACCCAGGCATTGCAGCCATGACTCAGAGAATGATTAAACAATGGACATAAACAGCGTACAAAGGTTAGAAGACAGAGCTACAAGTATATTGCTCAAAGCCCAGGCAAATGCTTGCCATCCAGATTGCCTTCCTGTGTTAGAGGATTTGAGTGGACAGAGTGAGAGATTTGAGAATGTCTTAGAGTCCATGATATACCTGGACCAGTTCTGTGCATTCTAGGGGATGAAGATGCTCTTGCTCACTCAGAGGCAGAGATCATTAGAATACAACAACAAAACTATGGCTGGGGAAAACTTCCTGAAGGACACGGTACCTGATATATCCAGAAGATATAAGGAGTTGCAAAGGTGTGTTAAGAAGTCTTCTGGGGCAGAGGAGATGGGCTAAGGGTGAAGGGGACCTGAAGGAAAGCAGATGTTCTCAGGGATTAAAATGGCTTTGTTAACCACTTGAGGAGTCTGGACTTTATTTGAAGGACCTAGGAAACTATGGGATAATTTAAAGCTGGTAAAAATTATAAAAACTATTTCCTGATATGAAGACCTCCCTGAGGGTTGGGAAGATGTTTCAGCAGTTAACATGTGCTGTGCATGCCTGATGCCTCCAGTTTGACCGCTGAAACTGATGTGAAAACCAGATACGGTTGCATGTGCCTATAACCCATCACTCTTACAGGGGGAATGTAATGTAAAGACAAAAGAATAAGCTGGAAGTAGTGGTCCGGCCAGCTAGCCCATAGTACACAGCCTGACAAAAGCAAGAGAGCCCATGCCTCAGTGGGGTGAAGGTGTGAATAAACGCCCCCAGAGTGTCTTCTGATCTATACTTGTGCTGTGTGATGCACTCGCCGGCGCGCACACACAGACATACACACACCATTAATAAAGCCTCCCTGATTTATGTGTCACTCTCTTGGAGCTCTCAACGTATTCATTTGTCTGGTCGTGTCTGTTCCCAGCTATAGTCTCAGTTGTCACTACTTCATTCAAATCTTTTGGGAAGACCTGTAGTTTTATTTCTGCATGATTAGCACATTTTGTGCTGTCTGGGAATCATAGCAACTATTTTGTGGCCTTTTAAACTTATTAAGGAATGAACAATTAGAAGGAGAAAGAGAACGAGAACTATAGAGAGAGGGAGGAGTGGAAGGAGGATGGGGAGGAGGGGGAGGGAGTGGAAGTAGTAATAGCCTGAAGGAGGAAGACAGCTGGGACTGAGAGGCAGGGCCTCAGCTACAGACATTTATAAAGTGGGGTCCCCTGGGCTTTGTGACTGACAAGGTGCTTGAGAGAGAGGTTAGTGTGGAAGACCCCTTTGTTTTTACCTTGGTGACTTGGAGCAGAGAGAGGTACAATCAGGGGAGTAGGCTTGTTTTGAGAGGGAATAAAGAGGCTATTGTTTCATGAGTTTCCATGGTCTATACATCATCAGGAAGCAACACACAGGAGACTACTTTTGGGGTAGCTTGTGTTCTCAAACAGAGAGGTTGGAGGCAATAAGCATACAGATGGTCTTTGAAGGTGTTGAGGGTGGATATGATCTCACAGGCAGAAGACAAGAGGAAGGATGTTACGGTGAATGTTAACATTTGGGAGAAGAACCAACCAAGTTGTTCTTGAAGGCAGAGTTGGTACCGTAGAAGGAAGAGAGAAAAGTGTTACAGATGTCATTGTAATGGGACACTAACAGTTGGTGTCACATTTAGATGCTCTTCCATATTTCTCAGTTCCTTGTAGTTAGGCTGGCCATGTGACTAATTCTGCCCAATGGTCATAAAGTAGAAGTGACAAATGACAGGTGCTTCTTCTGGGCTGAAGCTGTTAAGAGCCGGCGAAGTGAGACTTCAGCTTTGTGAAGTTCTATTTGTGACTTGATGGAGCCAAGGTGGAAATAGCCTGACCAAAAAAGAGCCTCATGGCCACGGAAGCCCCAGAGCAACTAGTTTTGTAGGCATGAGAAAGGAGCTTTTGTTGTGGTAAGCTACTGAAATTTGAGAGTTAATCTGTTTCTGTCACAAGCCAGCTTATTCAGACTAGAGCTAGACTTCAAGAAGAAGTCAGTAAAACATGATACAAAGTAAAAATGATCAGGTACATAAAAAGATGACTAGTGGATTTAAAACATTAGAAGACAGAAAGTGAAGTAGCGGTGATATTTATTATGAGAAGTCAAGTCTTGAATGGTGAGAAGAAAATGGAAACTGTGAATACAGGTACAGCCTTCAGAACTTCAGAAGTGCAAGAGAGAAATGAGAAGATACGATGAAATTGCTTTTGTCTTTAGGAAAGACATTTGTAGATTTGATCAGGGAGAGACAAGAGCAAAAACAATTAAAAACATAAGAAAGGAAAGGGCTTAATCCCAGCATTGAGGAGGCAGAGGCAAAGGAATCTGAGTTTTAGGCCAGCCTGGTCTACAGAGCTAGTTCCAGGACAGGCAAGGCTATACAGAGAAACCCTGTCTCAACAAACAAACAAACAAACAAATACAGGAAGGGAAGGAGATAACAGAGAGGGTGAAGTCTCTGAAAACATTGTGACTTTGAGCTCATTGGGGTGGAGATATCTGCAGAAAAATCACTTCTTCCGTCCCAGAAAGGAACTTGTTTTTCTCGTTCTGAACTAGAATGCTAGGAGGCCCCTTAGCTGGACTTCTCACTGAACAGTAAGCTGCATGGATGACCATGCCTGGCAAATTGCCATGACTCAAATGGAATTCAGTGGATTCTGGGTTTATCTCAGGGCACTTTTCCTGATGATTGACTGCTTAGGGAACAGAGTGAGAAGCATTCTTCTGGACTCAAACTCTGAGGGTAGGTTAGACCAAAGTGTGTTCTCTCCAAATCCACACATTAAAGTCCAAATCTCTAGGACCCTAGAATGCAAACATGTTTGGAGACAGGGTCTGGAAAGGGGTAATTGAGTGAGGTCATTATGTCTTGTGTTCTCTCCGCCCATCTTTCTGTGCTCTCTGAATCTCCTATCTCCTATCAATGCCATCAGTAAGTATTTTGACTGTCATGGGGACATCATGGTAACATTCAAGCCCTTTCAGACTGGTAGGAAGAAGACATGCTGAGAAAACATTTGTTCTTCTTGGTCTGGAGTGCCAAGGCAGAGCCCTGCTTGTATTACTGGTGATGAAGATGACAGATAGCTGTCAGATTGGGGAGGGAGAATCAGTAAAGCAGAAAACCAGCTGGACTATATCCTTTCTGGCCTCCTCAGAACCCTGTGAACTAACGTCCTTTAGAAATTCTGCAGACATTAATTATTTAGAACTTCCTGATGCGTAGAGTTGGAATATTATGGATAAAGAGCTAAAAATTATCACAGGCTATCTTTAGTACCTCTGCTGACCATTTATGACAAATGTCTGCTACTGACCTAACATGCTTTCCAGGTTCAGGTAAAATCTTTTTAAATGTATTGGTTTGCATACCATTGACTTCCACCAACTTAAAGACCAAGAAATCATCAGATGCCATCGAAAGCTGCCAGCGGAGGTGTCCCTGCTTTGCCATACCTCTCATGCTGTCCCCGGCAATGCTCTGACAAATTCATTCATTTTAAGACTGTTCTATGACGTACAAGGTCCTGTAACCATTTCCATGGTGCAACATGCCATTCAGAACAACCTGTCTATTCCCAGGCCAAAGTCACATGTATTTGGCTCAGGAAAAAATGACCTCTTATTTCCTCTGCAGTAAAAGCAGTATTTTACACTGCCAGAGGTGTAATTTCCTCTACTCTCCAAGCCTTTTTTTAAAAGTTGTACTAGGGATTAAACCTGGGGCATTATGTATCTGAGGCAAGTGCTCCACCACTGGGCTATAGCTGTACGTCTGGAAATGTGATTTCCAAATATAGACTGGGGGCTGCTGATATGAAGTAGTGGGTGAGGACATCCACTGTCATGCCTGGTGACCTGAATGTGATTCCTACAACCCACATGGCAGAAGAGAACAGATTTCTGCAAGCTGTCCTTTGACCTACACACCTGTGCTGTGGGACATTCTACTCTCTCCACGAAATGTACAAAATAAATAAATAAATTGAAAAACATAAGTACAAATTAGTTTTCAAAATTCAATGCTTAAGGCCTAAAGTTCAGCCATTATAAGTAAACCCCAGGAAAAACCCTTAGACATTGATTAATAAAATAGTTTCCATACATCAAAAATTTATGTGTTTCTTACATAATAATATTACTTGCATAATATCACTTACATAAATGTAGAGTTCATGACCAAATGCTGAACTATTTTTATTGATTGGAAGTATAAAAATCAGATGACAGGGGGCTGGAGAGATGGCTCAGAGGTTGAGAGCACTGACTGCTCTTCCAGAGGACCTGAGTTCAATTCCCAGCAAAACCGCATGGTGGCTCACAACCATCTGTGATGAGATCTGGTGCCCTCTTCTGTAAACTGTATGCATAATAAATAAATAAATCTTTAAAAAAAAAATCAGAGGACAGCTCGAGAGAATTCGTTTTCTCCTGGTTCCCCCTTCATCTCATTCCACCTCCTCTCCTCCCAAGATTCAGGATTGTTTACAGATTATCTATTTCTATTTCATTTAAAATTTTTTCTTTCTTTTTTTTTTTTTTAAAAAAAACTAGAGATGTATTTACTATGTGTATAGTGTTCTGCCTGTATATGTCCCTGCAGGGAACATACCCTCAGAAGAGGGCATCAGATCTCAATACAGGTGATTGTGAACCACCATGTGTTTGCCAGAATTGAACTCAGGACCTCTGGAAGAGCAGTCAGTGTTCTCAACCACTGAGCCATTTCTCCAGCCCTTGAAATTTTTTTATTTAACTCATTTTGTGTTGTTGAATCCCAAGAAAAGCAAGTTTCACTGATTGCATCTTGCCATGTCTGTTTGGATCTCCTTCAAATGCGTACACAGCTACAGAAGGCCATCCTAGCTTCTGCCTGACATGCCTGTGGTTCACGGCTTCTTGTCTGAGTTTTTGTTTGTTTGTTTGTTTGTTTGTTTGTTTGTTTGCTCATTCCAAACATTGTGGAGGTGTAGGAGACTTTAGAAGGAACAACTGTCAACCCTTGAGCAATGATTTACTGGGTAAGCATCACAACTACTCAAGATTTTAAAGTGTGTTCTACTCTGTCCTTCAGAGAGATCTCTGCAGGACCCACCCATGGTAGGATTTTGTGGGACCAAAATAGGAAAAATATACCTTGCAGTTAAGGGTTCTGTTTCAGTTAAGAATAAATTCCTGTTCGGCTTCTGTTTGACCCACTGCAGCACATGTGCTTGATCACATGTGGTCAGGATATATATAAACAGGAAATATGTCAGGATGTATGCTTGTCCCTGATTGGGCCTGATGGGAAATATGATGAATTATGGGTTTTGTCATTTTAAGTCCCTGCAAACCGTGGCTCATGGCCATTTTCTGGGAACCCAGGAGTGGAGCTGGCCAGTCTGTCCTCCTGGCCAGTATTTAATTAAAGCTTGATTCAAATTTGGTTTAAGACTATGGCAGTGGTCTTATTCTTGACTGGTGGGATCAACACTTTCCTGCCTGCTCAGTAATTTGACTACTTTTCTTTCAAGTCTCACTTGAGCTTCCAGAAATTGTTTCCCAATTAAAGTACCTACAGCCAGGAGCTGCTGGGAAGGACAGAGTGGGCAGACAATGCCAGGAAATGAATGTGTTGGAACAAATGTGTATACCTAATAAAATAACTATAACACTATATGCTGGGCACATCCACAGGTTTTTATCTTCAATCTTGGCAAGCTACTATATCTCCATTTTCAAATGAAAGACAGAATAAAACAAAAACCAGAACTGGAGAAGACAAGCTCAAATCCTAATATTCAAACCCTCATAAGCAAGCATGAGGCTCTGAGTTCAATCTCCAGAGACACATAGAAAGGCATTCACTGTTGTACTTTCAGTACTGGGGCGGCAGATACCTGGGACTCATTCACTTAACCACATCTGTGAGCTCACAGCCAACTAGAGACTCCATCTCAAAAAATGAGGTGGGTGGATCCTCAGTACACTAAGGAGATGAGGAAAACCTCTTAGGTGATATCTTAATGTAGCTAATGAAGATGGGAAGACTTGCCCACCATGGGTGACATCATCCCATGGTCTGGGACAATGAACTGAATAGAGAGAACAAATAGAGCCAAGCTTTCATTGTTCTCTTCCTAATGGCAGGTGGGACATGATCAGCTACATCAGGCTTCCCCAGTCTTGACACCCCTGACATTATATACTATACTTAAACTGTGAGCCGAAATAAAATCTTTCTATGTTTGGTCAGGAATATAAACTCACTCACACACACACACACACACACACACACACACACACACACATTGCCTCTCCTCTGCTTTGTTTGGATAGCTTTTCTTCAGCAACCAGTGGCTTTTTATCTTTCTACTTTTTCTTTTTAAATCCTTCCATTTGCTAAAAAGCTCAGGGCCAGATGGTTTCAGTGCAGAATTCTACCAGATTTTCAAAGAAGAATTAATACCAACACTCCTCAAATTGTTCCACACAATAGAAACAGAAGAAACATTGCTAAAATCTTTTTATGAGGCCACAGTCACCCTGATACCCAAACCACACAAAGATGCAACAAAGAAAGGGAATTACAGACCAGTCTCCATCATGAACATTGATGCAAAAATACTCAATAAAATACTGGCAAACAGAATTCAAGAACATATAAAAAAAATTATCCCCCATGATCAAGTAGGCTTAATTCCAGAAATGCAAGGATGGTTGTTTCAACATACAAAAAACTGTCAATGTCAAACAAGGGGAGGTGAGACAAGAACATGAAAGAATGAGATGGTTGAGGGGGGGGAGCAACAGAGAGGGAGAGCAAAAAGAGAATATTCTGATAGAGGGAGCCATGGTGGGGTTACAGAGAAACCCAATACTAGGGAACACCCAAGAACTCACAGGATGAGTCCAGCTAGGACTCCAAGCAATAGTGGAGAGGGTGTCTAAACTGGCCTTTCTCTACTAGTATATGAATGACCATCCCAATTGCCATATAAAACCCTCATTCAGCAGCTGATGGAGGCAGATGCAGAGATCCGTAGATAAACACCAGGCTGAGCTACTGGTCCAGCTGAAGAGGAGGAGGAGAGATTGCATGAGTGGAGGGATCAGGATCATGATGGGGAGACTCATGGAGTAGGCTGTCCTGTGCTATTGGGAGCTCACAGATTCCGAAATGACAGCTGATGAACCTTCATGGAATGGATCTAGACCTTCTGAATATGGAAGACAGTCAAAAGGCATGGGCAGTTTGCGAAGCCTCTTGCACTCAGACCAGAGACTATCCTGGGTGCATGAGCCCATGCCTTGTGGGGAACACCTATCTCAGACTTGATATTTGAAGTAGGGACTAGGTCCTACCACAACTGGATGTGGCAGACTGATTGACTCACATTGGGATTCCTTGCCCTCTCTGAGGAGTGCACAAGGGGTGGGAGCCGAGAGGGAGGGGAGAGCCTGGGGGCAGACTGGGAGAAGGGATGGAAAGGGGAGCAGTGGTGAGTATAGAAAAAAATTTTAAATCCTTCCACTTGCTTATGTGCATTTTGAATGGGAAAATTTCCTGCCAGTTGAACTTCAAGTTGTAAGTAAAAAAAAAAAACCCATCTTGGTGTGGTCTCCTAGCAACAATTTATGAAACACTTTGAGGTAATTATTCTTCTCAAGCACGTTTCAAAATGTTGAAGCATGTTCATTCACTTCGATCATTAAAACTCCCAAGAACACTCATTGTGTAGCACACAGTTCCAGTAATTATACGCTGGTCAACAGGTTGCTCAGTGAGCGGGACTGCCAGGCAGACCACATTCCCTCCGAGAAGTCAAGGGCTTTGTTTCCGTCCTAGCAGGGCAGGGTGGATTCACTTCTCTCTGAAAAAAAGCCAGCTTTAATTGACTAGTGGGGTGGGATGGAGGGAAAGGATATTTAAACCTCAAATGGCATCTGTAAGATGTGCAGCTCATGACAATATGCAACATTAATGGAACGCTTGAGTATCTAAGGACCAGTCTGTTTTCCAGAAAGCTTTCTGCTCCTTTTCCTCTGGACCCTCCCCTTGCACCTGCCTAGACCGGGATGTGGGATGTGAAATAGGCTCTGCAGCCTCCTCTGGCCCCTTAAAGCCGGAACTCTGCTTTATTTTCCTTTTTTAAAAATGTATTTTCTTTTTGCGCAAGGTCTCACGTATCCCAAGCTTGCTTCAATTTGCTATATCACCAAAGATAACTGTGAGCTGATTTTGCCTCCACCTCTCAGTACTAGGATTACAGACATGTGCTCACACAGCCAGTTCTATTAAGTGCAGAGATGAAATGGGAACCTCCTGCATGCTGGCAATCAGCAGAGCCACAACTGTAGACCCAGCTCAGCTTTAACATAGCTATCAGTTTGGCTGTCTTTGTTTTTAATTCTCTTTCTAATGTTTTTGAATATATGATGAAAGGGAAAAGCCACTTTGGTGCTTAGAACAGATGTCTGTTCTTTAGGACCCTGACTCCAATGAGGAGGTATGTATGTGAGAAAATCAAAACCATTTGGTTCCTTGGGGCAAAAGCTAAGGTGCCATGGGAGGTTTTAGAACTACGACTTAAGGGAACTGTAGAATTACTGGCTGATATCGGTGAGGCATGTGACATATATGAAGCATGTGGTGTTTGAACATATTTATGAGGTACAGTGTGACAGAAAGCATCACAACCCTTTACTGCTGAGGCCTCTTCCTCTGGCTAGGGCTGCTTCAGTGCCATTATTGTGGTTAGAATGTCCTCAGAGACTCATGCATTGATTACTAGTTCTCCAGATGCAGGCTGTGCTTTAGGAGATTGTGGAGGTAAATCTGTCTGGAGGAAGTGGGTCACTGGAGGTAGGCTAGAATTTTTATAGTCTGACCTCGCTTTCTGCTGTCTGCCTTCCGCCTTCATGCTCACGTGGCTAGATGTCTCACATTCCTACCCATGAGTATGCCTCCTGAATGTGGCCCACATTCTTTCTTGTCAACTTTGATTCATTAGGGATTCTTCTATACGTCTAACATAAAAATGCATTTTTAGGCAGCATGTTAGATAAGACCTGCTTTGGTTTGTGATTTTGTAGCTTAGGGAAATTATTTTATTTCTGTGAGTATTGGATGCTTGGTGTATGGGAGGTGTTCAGTAAATATTAGCTTCCTTTCCTCCTTGTGAAGGTTCTCTAGGATTTCACTTAATTTCAGGAGATGTCTCAAGCACACTGAGGTTTTCCTTTCCTAAGGAACACAGCAGCAGTGACTATACCATCATTTCTGCTGAGACAGTATCATCATAATGCAATATTAGCTACTGAGGTCTTCTATCGTTTCCTGCCTGGAGAGTTATGGCCCTGACATTGAGGATTTAAGACCTACAGCCTGAACAGTACTTACTACAAATCTCTCACAAAGCTGCTCCAATAAATCTCTTGGAGGAAAAGCCATTGCATAAAAAATCCCCAACTCCAGGGAGTTGGCCATTTATTTTCCCAGCAAAGGGGCTGTGATGAGAGAGACTCCCTGAGTCTTTGACTTCACGGTACAGTATCCGACCAAGCATTCATCAGAGAATGCCAAGTGATGAGCCAATCAGATCATCTGGAAGAAGGAAACTGGAGAGGGAAGTGCTCATCCAAGGCTTCTCCCTTTCTTACCTTCAGCCCTGGCTATTTCTTGGCTTAGTGTACGGAACAGCTACTCCAAGAGTGAGCCCTGCAGGGTTTATGGTTCCTAAAGAAAGCAATGGGACAAATCCAGGGAGGGGTCTGCAGTGGGGACCCAGCTACTACACACACACACACACACACACACACACACACACACACAGAGAGAGAGAGAGAGAGAGAGAGAGAGAGAGAGAGAGAGAGAGAATAAAATAAATCAGGCATTTTTGTTAGTTTCCAATGACAAAATTTGAAAAATGTCCAAAGATAAAATCCAGACTTTTGGCTTCTATAATGAAATTGGATCACCTGACAATCATATCCCAGCATTCCTGAGACGCTATGTACATGCCTCAAGTTGTGCTGTGTCCCACTCTGCCTTCCTCAACTGTTCTGTAGACATGGAGCTTGTAATCTCATACTAATTTGGTTACCCTGGGTCCATTCTCTGACCCTTTGCCACCACTGTTCTTACATCAGAAGAGTGCATATGAATAGGAAATATAGTTGAATAGCCCATCTGAACGACCTCTGGTACCTTTAGTGGGGCAGCCTGCTGTAGCTGCTCAGCTTGGGCGGTACCTAGAGACAGGGTTCAGCTCAAACCTCATTTCTTTCTTACTCTGAGTTATTTGCCAACTTGCTCAATCTCTTTAAATCTAGTTTGCTCATAGAATCTCCCCCTAGGACATTTGTAAGAACTAAATATGGTGGTAAAGACTGTAAAATGCCTGGCACATTGGATATCTCTCTGCTTTGTCAATGCCATAATCTCCATTCATACCTTTGCATGGCTTCTTTGCTTCATCTTCAATACAACTTACCAGCCCCCCACCTCCAGGAAGTAATACAAAAACTTTTTTCCGTACTATACAGAATGAACACTTAATGACTTTATCTCTGTTGCCTGGCTAGTTTATAATTTACCTAATTATCATTTTTTCCTTAAGAATCTGTGTGTGATAGTTGTGCATGTCTGTGTGTATGTGTGTTTTTATGTGTTTAGGTGATTGTGTGCATGCAAGCATGTGTGCATGTAGATGCATGCATGCATGGAGGCCTGCAGTTGACACCGGATCTCTTTTGATGGCTGTCCACTTTATTCACTGAGTCATGGTCTCTCACTGGACCCAGAGATCACTCTTATGGCTGGTTTAGCTAGCCACCTTGCTCCAGGTGATGTCCTGTCTTTACCTGAGTGATGGAGTTATAGGCAGGCTTCCACGCACCTCTGGTATTTGTGTAGGGATCAGAGACCTGGTCCTCAAGCTTGCAGAGGGTGCACTTTAACCATAGAGCCATGGTTTCATCCATCAATTTACTTAATCATTATTCAGTCATCGGACATTCAGCTTGTTCTACTTTATTTGAGATAAGGTCTCATTATGGAACCCTGGGTGGCCAGGAACACTGACTTTGTAGACCAGGCTGGCCTTAAACATTTTACAATTTCTCCTATCTCAGATCTCTGAGCGTTGGGATTACAGCTGGACACATCTGGCTTAGTTGTTGCACTTGCAGAAGATAGGAATTTTTGGTTTTGTGCATGTCATTTTTCTGCTTTGTGGTTACTTCTTGGTACTCAATCTCATTTCCCATTATGCTACATCTACTTTTAGTCCTTTTCTTCTCTCAGTCTCTTCCTGTGACCTCAGGGCTCTCATATATCCTTTATTACTTGTGATTTAAAGTGAGATCATAGTATGTAAAATACAAGAAGGCATTAGCAACTGACACATTTAAGGGACCAAGTCATTATTTTATGTGATAAAATGTTTTCAAAATTGCATTTATTTATTTATTGTATATTCTTGTGTACATACGTGTTTACATGTCATGACAAATGTGACAGAGAACATGTGGCCAACAGTGGAAAATTTATGGGAGTCAGTTCTCGTCTGCCATGTGTGCCCTGGGGATTGAACTCAAGCCATTGCGTCTGACATCAAAGTGTCTTTAACTGCAGAACCATCTGGCAGCCAGAGACAGATTACTAATCTAGCATTGTTATTTTCTTATTCTTTTCTCAAACCAGAAGAAATCATCTGGTAATCAGACACACTTTCCATCTCCCCTTGTCCAAAAGGGAAGAATCTTATTTGATAGAGAAAAGTTATAGCAGAGACAGTGTAGAAGAAAACAACTGTTAGGAACAGGTTCTATGGCATATAGGCAAGAGGAAGATTCTACAAAAGCCTGAGAAAGGTGGTTCCAAACATCCACACATCCACATCACTTGTAACTCCAGATTCAGGGGGAAGTTATGCCTCTGGGACTCTGTGGGCACCTGTGGGCACATTCTCTCTCTCTCTCTCTCTCTCTCTCTCTCTCTCTCTCTCTCTCTCTCACACACACACACACACACACACACACACACACACACATTTCATTAAAAAGAAAAAAAACAAGGAACTCTCTTTAGATCAGCTTTGCTGATTAAGTGTATTAGTATCTTGAGACTACTCTGTATGTACTTCGATTGCCACAGGTTGTCAGTACATCATGTTTGCCTTCCTATTCAGAAGTTTTATGACATCTAACAAAAACACAGAAACCAAACAGGGTAAAGAGTCTAGTGGAGTACCTGATCAAATAAGGAAAAAAAAGTACAGATTTTCCTTGACATCAGAAAATCAGGATGTAAAATTCCAATGTTCTATGCATTTGCTGAAGTGAGCTACTGATTCTACAGTGAACTTCCCAGCAAGCATGCAGTGGCCTCTTTCATAATGTTTAATAGGTCAAATCCAGTACCCAGAGCCTGGAATGCAGAGAAACTTCTTCCTGTATGATTCTCAAGAAAACTCCTTGTGACAACTTTTGACGTGTCTATAAAAATCTCCCAAACAACACTTTGATGGCCTCTTAGTAACAATTTCCCTCCCTGTGCTCTAATGTCAAAACACCAGGTACTACAAACAAAAGCCAAATCAATTTTTTTCTGATGGTTTGACTTGATCTGAAGATAATATTTTGACAGCTCAGAGAAATGGGTGGGCTACACATCCCTTAGGAAAAGTTTCACAAATATTAGTTTCTGCAACTGCAACTTAAAAAGATTGGACACTCAAAAATTTATATTGTCACCTAATATAGAAAATAGTCATATGCTTTGACAATCCACTTGTCAGAAGGGGCTGAAATATTTGTTTAGATCAAGAACTTCAAGTACAAATATTCTCAACATGGCTTCTAAGAGGCAAATACATAAGATCTCTACAGATCGGTGACATCTAAGTGCAGGGCTGTCTTGGAAAACACTTTGTCTTCTTTATCTATGTGGCTAGTCTTGGATAGAAAAGAATAGCATCTAGAGAAAATAGCATCTAAATTAAGGGAGGGATCAGTCCTATCCAACTGAGAGAAAACGGTAATTTGAAAGCAAATCAGGAAATGTGAGATTCACTTAATGAATTTTAAGTATTTGCTCCAAGCTGGCGTGTGGCCTAGACAGTGTGTGATTCAGGAGTGCTTGGTTGCCAAGTGGAAACACGCAGATAAAGGCAAGACAGAAAAATTCAGATCTGGTAGGAAGAAGTGTAGCCACAACCCATGGAGAGGAAGTGATGGAAAGCTATCAGTGAGTTACTAGGTAGCTGGGACTCTACGTTTCCTTATGGAGTCATGTTCCACTCATGGTCACCAGCGTAAGTAAATGAAGACATGTACTGATTTTACACTAGATGTGTTTGGAGGGTTGATTGTGGTTGGGAAACCAGCTGGTAGCACAGAGACAGGCAATGAAATGTCCCAAAGTTACCGGAAAGTAATAAGCAAAGTTTCTAATAGGTTACTTCTCTTTTTGCTCACTGTAATATCTTCTTTCCTCTCCACACATTTAACATCCGCTTCCTGTGGCAGATTAACAGCCATGTTCTATAAGTAGAACTCTCACCAAGAGAGAAAGAAAGAGAAGCATTTTCTTCTTTTCTCTGAGGAGCCCATTTACAGGCTGCTCTCTGTGTGGCTGCTTAACACCTTGGATCCCAGTGAGGCAGGTAAGCTCTGTTGACTCTACTGACATCCTAGAACCAAGTAGACGATAAGCATGATCCCTCACTAACATGGAGCTTCAGAAAAACCACATCATCCTAAACACCAGGCAAGAGAGGAATACAGCTTCCAGACTGCTTAACCAAGTTGTCAAAAATGTTCCCGATCAAGAGAGAGCACAGACCCACCGTCAGCTGTGTCTACTCTTTAAAACGAAATACTCGAGACTATGAAGGAGCAGATAGGCCGCATGCTCCCCGGGCTGTACGCTGGAATAATGATGGTAAAGTCCAATTCTGCTTAAGTAAATTCCTTTCAGCAGAAGGCAGAGTGAGGGTCTTGGTTGTTTTTGCCACACAGAAGTTTCATTTTTCTACAACAGAACCTTAGGCAGAATGAAGAGTAGCCTTGGGGGTGCAGACCAGAGAAGAGAAATTCTAGGGTTTTTGTTCTTGTTGTTTTTGTTTTGTTTGTTTATTATTATCATCAGAAAAAAGCCCCAGGATGCTGATGAATTCAACAGAGTCTTACACAGTGTGACAATGATATTGTCACAGAATAAATTGCCCCTCCCACCTTTCTTTCCTTTCTCTTTCTTTTCTTCCATTTCTTCCTATAGTGGAGTTGAATTCACAATCCCGCCTGTGCTAGGCAAACAAGCTGAACCCTCTAACCACTGGACATAAGTTTTCACCTAAACTCACATTTCTGAAACACTCAGGGGAGTTTGTAAAAGCAGCAAAATGCCAATTTGGCTGATCTCCTACACCCTTCAAGCGCTCTCTGACCCCGTCCCTTTGCTTTTCTTGACTGAAGTAGCCCGGGCACTGTTGGGCTGGCTCTCCACGTCTGTGGGTTCCAGTGTGGAAGGGCAGTCTTCCAGGTGGCCACACCCATGGGTGTTTACTGCAATTCTGCAAGCTCTGGACTTTTGACCTACATAGCTCTGAGCTAACAGATGAGGGTTGTTTCGAGCCATATGGTGCAACAACAGAAAATAGGCCACTTGCCTTTCTCCTTCATTTCTCAGGAGCGAATTGAGAAAACCCATTGCTCAGCTATAGTGCAGGGGAACAATGTCCCAGAAAGAAGTGTCCATACTGCCCTCTGCTGTTTGCTTTTGATAAAGCAGGCACTGGTGCGTGAACCACCTGTTCAGAGATCTAGCTGGTGATTGTAAGTTGTGGAAATATTGATGCCAACCTGATAGAGAGGTCTTTCCCCTTTGGAATCAACCAAACATTCAACCCAGCACTTCTACATCCAAAGGGAGGAATTAACACAGACAGCAAGGCACCTAAGTGATAGGAACGGCAATCCTAAGACCTTCTACCACCTAGTCCATAGACATGTTGAGAGTTCAGGAGCACTGTACAGTGACCTGCCCTCTGCTGTCTACAGAGCCTGTTCCTGTCATTGCCTCTGCCCAGTAAAAGCTTGCCTCAGTCTCCAAAGCAAATATCCACCCCCTCCTTCCAGGAAAGTCAGACAGATGTAGCCCCACAATCACGTCTTTAAAGTCCAGCCTTCCTTCTTCCTAGGCTGGCCACCTCAGAGACTAGGAGGGCCGGAAGAGCTGTATTTTGGGGAATTATCAAGGTTTTGTTTGTTTATTTAGCTTCATTCGGAACCAGGGCAAACTAAGTTCATTTGACAGCTTTTAATAATCATAAAGTCAAGCTACAGGGACCAGGCACTATTGAAAGTCAATCCTCCTGACAACCTTGTGAGGTAGACAGTCATGTCACCACATGACAGAGACTAAGAAACAAGACAGGGCCAGTCTAATTGTACAATTGAAACGTGAGTAAGATTTACAATGTATAAATAAATCTCTCTCTCTCAAATCTATCTTTCCCTGCTGTGCTCAGATCCACTCAGCACTTTGTACATGATATTCCAGAGCTCACTGAGCAGCATTCCCTGCCCCCCTTTTGAGACAAAATCTCTCTGTGTAGCCTGGGTATCAGGCTGGATAAACAAGGGAGTTGATATTACACATAGTTCAAGGCTGAAGGTCATCTGCTGGCTTTGAAAGGTCAGTATTTTGTTTTCCTTGACCTTCACATAATGGAGGACAATCTGTTTTACTCAAAGTTCACTGATTTCATTGTTAACCACACCCAAAGCACCCACACTGAAACAGCCAGAATTTTATTTGCCCAAATATTTGGGCCCAGCAAGTTGATACATTAAAAATTAAAATGAACAATCACAGATGATGAAACAGACTCTGAGCCCTGGAATGCTTGGGGCTGAAATAATTCTGTAGTTAAGAGCACTGACTGCTCCTCCAGAGGACCTAGGTTTGGGTTCCAGCACCCATATGGCAGTTTACAGCAGTCTATAATTCCAATCTCAGGGGATCTGACACCTCCTTTGGCCTCTGTGAGTACCCGATATACACAGACATACATGTAGGCAATACACCCATTCACATAAAAATACATTAGAAAAAAGAAGAGGATGTGTATAGGCCATTAAAGAAGGGGACGTCAGTGGAAGATCACTGGGTTAAATATATAACCTGTTAAATCCATAACATACTTCTGCAGGGGAGTCACACCATCAAGATAACTTGTGATGCCATCGTTTCTAAGCTTGTAGCTAGTAGAAGGTACCTTCTCATTGAGAATTAAATAAATCTGGGGTAGGCCTTGTGGGCTGTAGTTCAGTATGGTGTTGGAAGGTCAAGTTGCAGTCTCTTTGGTTTAATGGTTTTACATAATTTTTCTTACCACCTAGTACCTAATGCCTTTCCTATGTGATTACAATTTTGCTATGGTGGACAGACCTAGTGGCCTCCTTCAGGCTCTGCTCTGTTCCACCCTTCCCAGGAGGCAGGTTGCTCAGGCCTCTTTTCCCCGAATAACATGGGAGAAAGGGAAGATCATCAGCAAAGATGGTATTGGAGCATTCTGGAACCTGTTTCCTTTCTATACTCAAAACTTTACTTCCCATTACAGTCGTCCAAGAGATGTTAAAGCTGACCCGTTCGTAGTAACACCGCCTCCTTTGGTGGTGGAGTAGATTGAGGAATGATGGGGAGAGAGACAAAGAGCCTCTTTGAAGAGCATCCACTTTATCTGAACATGGAGGACCAGTCTGCCCCTTGCAAAGCTTCGCATTCTTCAGTTCGTCTGGCATCAGGCCTGGTGTATTTAGAGCTGGGTAAACTGCAGCTGCATGATTGCAAAGGGATATGATGGGCTGGAGGTTTTGTTAGAAATAGGATCATGCAGGAGAAAACAGTTTGAAATGTGTACACCAATGACTTTGCTGTTTTGAAGGCCATGCTTCAAAGCAGTGTCTTGAGGATATGGTACCCTGGCCGGAGTAGGTCTCAAAAGCATAAGAAAACCTTTTCATTAAAAAAAAAATATATGACCAAGATGGCAATACCAATAATAACAATTATAGTGATACATACAATATATATATGTATACACACACAGACACACACACACACACACACACATATATATATATAGCTAAAGGCTGACAACATCTGGCTTTAGATTATAAATTGGCTCATTATGAGGAAAAAGATATTTATTGAAACACAGCGATGATCAATGGGCTCATTATCCTCTCGTGGCAGCCAAGAAGTCCTGAGACAGCCTGTCGCAGAAACCAGTCAGTTATTTGTAGCAGTCCTGTCTGACTCACAGCTTCTCCACAGGGTTGATTTGTTCTGAGAAGAGGTCCAGGGACAAGAATCGGACTTCAGGGTCTTGATCTGATCATCTGGAAAATAGAACTAATTGAGATGCTCCCCTGGGGGCTTTGCTCCTTTAGTGCCTGGTAGAGAGCTCAGCAAACTCAGGAAGGACTTCAGTGGGGCATGTGTCTTAGTATTTACATATAAAACCACATGGTACGTAGCCTCTTTCACTTCTTTTCAGAAAAAGATTTTTATTAGCATATGTTAAACATACACCACAGTGGGTTTCAGTACAGCACTTCCATGCATGTATATGATGCATTTTGATCATATCTACCTCGTTACTCTCTCTTGGTTCCCTCCTGTTCCCACTGATCTTGTCTTCCCATCTATCCTCATCTATCTTTCTTTGTCTGTGTGAGCCAGTGAGTTTTAATTAGGGTTAGTTACTTATAGGAACATGACCATGTCACCAGTAGCCACAGCATGGAAGGAAACATCTCTCTCCCTCAGCCTGATGCATTTCTTTTTAAGTCTCTGGCTTTTTGTTATTGTTATTGTTACATTAAGCCTTTTTAAAGGAAGTATTCGCCTTTATCTGTGCTCTTGAAACATTTAAAATGGTATTTAGCATGGAATACATAGAAAAACCCAAATACTTGCAAGATCATAAATGATTCAAGAGGATTAACCAGGAGACCACCATGAACAATGGTTTATATAATGGTTTATATTGAAGAGCATAAGTGTAGCATGCCTTGGAAGGGTTGTTTAGTGTTATTGGATCTCAGTGTGCCTGCTGACAAGAATGGGAACATCACTTGCTTTATAGTGAGGTCTAAGGAGCCAGGAACATAGCAGGTGCTTAGGAAATTATAGAAATCTGGGGCTGGAGAGTTAGCCCAGCGATTAAGGATACTTGGTATTCTTGCGGAAGATCCAGGTTTGGTTTCCAGCACCCACATGGTGGCTTAAAATCTTTCTAAACTCCAGTTCTAGGTGACCCAACACCATTTTGTGAACTTCAACACCACCAGACATGCACTTGCTATACATACATACATGCACACATACATACATGTAGGGAAAACATTCACATAAAATAAATAAATCTTTAAAAATTATACAAATAATTATTATTTTCTTAGAAACACCAAAGGTAGAAAGTCTGGTATGGAGCTGTGGACATTTGGAGACTCTCCTTCAGAACATCCTGAGTGGGGAACATAGAGAGTCAGGGCGTCTCTGGTCATAGACATGATGGGAACATTCATAGTCATCTTCGGATTCACTGGCTCCCTTTAGTATAACCATCAGTGAAGTGTACATGCCTGACATGTTCAAGGCTGAAAAAGGACAGACAATGGGATGAGTGAGGTCTAGACGGACTGGACTGACAGACACGCAGGAACTGAGACTCCAAGACAAAACTAGGTTAGGTGCCCACACACTAAATGTGCTTTGTGTTGCTCTTGTGTTTTTTAACCTGAAAATTGGGACTTATCACCCATAAAAATATAGCTTATGTTATAATAATGAGTGATCCCCAAACCTCAATTGCATACAACAAATGTCCTTCGTAAGTCATCTATGGCTCTTCTTCATTATCTAAGACAAAAGTAACCCACAGTCCACTGTTGGGGACATTGCCAGTCATCATGGCATGAGGGAAAGGGAACACGGCTGTGTTAGTCAAATTTCTTGTTGTGACAGAATCAGCTTAAAGAAAAAAGGGGTTACTTACACCATGTTTTCATGAGTTTTGATTCACAGTCATTTGGTACCACTGCTGGGGGCTTCGATCACAGGTGTTGACAGAGGTTTCTCACAGGTTGCCCTGACATTATGGCTGGAGGCATGTGGTGTAATACGGTGGCTAGGAAGCAAGAGAAAAGGGCTGGAGGTGAGAGGGTCTCAATAGTCTTTTCAAGGGCAAGTCCCCAGTGACCTAACTCCCTTTTATCATGCTCCCTCTTAAAGGCTCTGGGGACAGTGTCTTTAACAACCTCCGGAATCCCTTGAAATCCAAACCATAGCAGTGAGAAAGCACACACACAAAGACTTTTTTTTTTTAACTGCATTTTGGGATTGTCTCCTGACACTGTCTGAACTCTATTGGCT
The DNA here is from genome assembly GCA_004025045.1 of Sigmodon hispidus. Classification (NCBI taxonomy): domain Eukaryota; kingdom Metazoa; phylum Chordata; class Mammalia; order Rodentia; family Cricetidae; genus Sigmodon; species Sigmodon hispidus. Next base: position 13,876 of record PVIH01006325.1, on the reverse strand, counting down.
AAGGCAAGCCACGTGGTCACTCTTTAGTTCAGCAGGGTGAAGGATGCGGAAACACCCACAGGCAGGATAACTAAAGGTCAGACCAAATATTTGACAAATAGTAGTAAATGAATTGATCACAGGTGTTGGCAGGGGTCCTTCACAGGTTGCCCTGACAACCAAACAAATTATTTTTATATGTGATGTGTGAGTGGCACATTAATTGTAATATGCATTTGCTATGAATATGATGATTACACGGTGAGTTAGTGATGGGCCTGGGAAAATAGATCCCAGGTGTACTCATTGAAAGGCAAAAAATATTTGTGCGTAATGAGAACTATGGATAACAGACAACTATGGGCAAATGCCTATAAAGCTGATGGAGATGGAGAAAAGATGAAGGACCATGAAAAAGAATGAATGACAGTAAGGGGGGGAGGTGGAATGACAGAAAACGCCTGACTGTGGAACACAGAGTGAAGGAAACCGTCAGGGATACTGGGGTCTCCGCAGCCTTTGAAGTTCCCGACCGACCGCAGAGGCTCATGTCCTCAGCTCTCCTCCACCTTGAGTTGACGTCCTCCTACTGATATCTTTGCTATGTCATCACAAGCGTGAGGCTTTCTTCTGTGGCTGGACCAATAAAATCTACTTCTGAGCCCAAAGTCAGTGCTGGATGGGATGATCAGAGCTCCCCTCACTGTGAGAAGAAATGTCTTCTGGGTCTCAGTCATGAGTGATTAGAGCAATTGTGTCTGTGAGGTTGCTGAATGGGGCCAATGATGGTAAGAGCTCACTCACCTTCAAATGTCATCATCAATGTGTCCCACACTCCAGTAAGGTAAAAACTCATCTTGTTTGTAGCTCTAGGTTACCTTATTGTACCCTTTATCTAAATGGGGAAACCAAGGACATGGAGCAAAAGAGCTCAGGTGAGCTCACACAGTAGCACATAGTTGATCTGAGGATAACATTCAGCCCTGAATCCATGCCCTTTGTGAGCATAATGCGACATGTGCACTGCTAATGTACATTTGAGGGTCTATAGTGTTTTTGTGCCTTAATAAAGCAGTGGAATTTTGATTTTAGGACCTGGATGTATAAATCTTAATAGCTTAAGCTGAATTTGCTGGTAATCCTAGTTATATGGGAAAGTGAGACTGGAGGATGTCAAGGTCAAAGCCTAACTGGGCTATAGAGTGAGTTTAAGGTCAACTTAGGCTATTTAGTGAGACTCTTTCAAAATTAAATGTGGAAAGAAGGCTGGGGATGTGGTTCAGTGTTGGGAGTGCTTTCTTGGTATATGCAAAGCCTGAGCTCAATCCTCAGTGCTACATTTACAAAACGATAATCTAGGGATGGCTGGGAGGGGCTTATTCTTTTCCTCCACACCTAGGAGGGATTCACTGCATATAAAATAACAATTGATAATTTTTCACTGCTTCTGATTATTTTTACACCATTGTCTCCAGAAACAGCCAGCACACACATTAACACTTCCTTAGGGCCTGCAAGGGGAATGTGGGTGAGCCTCTGTCAGAGGTTCCTTTTTGAGCAGTGGCTCTCCAGAGCCTTGGATGCAGAACCTTCTCCGTGGTTGTTTCGGGCATCAGTGTTTGCACTGATTGCCCACTCTGCTCTCCACCAGCCTTCTGTGGACGATCCCTAACTGTAGCAGCTGGAATTTTATTGCTGAGTCAGACAGTCAGCCCTAATTGCCTGTATCAACCTCCAGCTGTGCTTCTTCCTTAGGCAGGAAAGCTTTACTCTTAGAGTTTGGAGCTGTGCCTAACTGCATAAGATGCCCAAGTTGGCAGCTCTGGCCACCTAGAGGGTCTTCTGTAATGTCTGAGCCCACAGGTAGTGCCTAGCGGGAGATGAGGAGCCCTCAGTGTCTGTAAATTTTATATGTTCCTACCAACTCCACTTTACCATCCCACACTGTCACATGCCTGGAGATGCTGCCCCTTTATGGGCCCTAATAAAAGGTTTCTTTGTCCTGTGGCTTCTGTTGGGATTTCCTGCTAGTGACTATCCAGGAAGGTGACCAGAGGAAAGTGAGGGTGGACGTTTCTTTGGCATTGTCCCTGTGGGATATCATTAGGATTTTTTCAGAAAGAAGGTCAGAGCTTCCCTCAAGGGGTCAGAAGTTTTAAATTCTGAATTCTGCTAAGCACTCCTTCCCCTTGCTTTGGGAGTATGACGTAGATTGAATGGTTCTCTCCAAGTCATTGCTCTTCCTGGTGTCCAAATGCTCTGTCTGGATGTGACTGTGTGGATAGTCACATAAGAGGCAGAACGCTTTAGTCCTTGTCCTTAATCTGGCTCTATGACCTGCTTTGTCCTATAGATGTGTGCTGAACTGTCTGTATGCCAGGCCAAACCAGAGTCCTAAGAGCATGTCACGTCTCTGTATGACTTTCCCATCTCTAGAAGAGATTTTCCCCCAGGCACCTGGTGCCTCTTCACTGGGGATCTGTGAGAAGGATATCTGTGGGACCAACGGAAGTTAAGTCAAGTACAGAAAAGACCAGCTATCTGCAGTCAGTCCAGACACCCAGGGAAAGTGGGCACTTAAGGCTGCATCTCCCAAAAGCACACAGCAAAGCACAGTAGCATCCCACTGTTTCTCTCAGAAATTCTTCAGTATCCTTTCTCTCTCTAGTCTGTCCCTACATTGTAAGAGTAATACAGATACTGGGCCAGTGCCTCTCCATACCCCCAGCCCCCCAACCTCCCATCCTACCCCCATCCCTATCCCCTACCTCACCCCACCCCACCACTCCACCACCCCACCATCTCACCACCCAGCCACCCCACCACCCCACCATCTCACCATCTTACCACCCAACCACCTCATCACCCCACCATCTCACCACCCCACCATCTCACCATCTTACCACCCAACTACCTCATCACCCCACTATCTCACCACCCAACCACCCCATCATCAAGGCATGAAATATGACAGTACAAGATATGTAGTCCAGCTGACTACACAATATTCATCTCTGAAACTATTGGTCTTAGAAGCTGATAAGAGCTTATTTTATTTTTTCTATGCACTAACTTTTAATTTGGAAATATCTTCAAACATATACACAGAGAGAGTTGGCATTATAATGAGCACCCATGTCTGGCCTTCGGTGACTGACATTTTGCAAAGTCTTATTTCATCTGCTCCTTTCGTATTTATTTTTTCTCCTGAACTCTTAATAGCCTGTGAATTTGAAGGGGAGCAAGCAGTGGAATATGGGGAGGTTTGGAGGGAAGGGAAAAGTATTGTAATTAAACTACAATCTCAAAAATAACAATAACCAAAAAAAAAAAAAAATGGGCTAGAGTGATGGCTCAGCAGTTAAGAGCACTGGCTACTCTTCCAGAGGACCTGGGGTCAGTTCCCAGCGTCTACGTGGCAGCTTACACGTATTTGTAACTCCAGTTTCTGGGCTTCTGACACCCTCACACTGACATACATGCAGACAAAATATCAATGAACATGAAATAAAAATAAATTGTATATGCTTAAATAACAAAAAATATAAATAGAAAACAAGAAGGAAAAAGAGAGAGAGAGAAGAACGGAAGGGGGAAAGAAAAGAAAGAAAGACAAAAGAAAATCTAACGCTTTGTCATCTCAGGGTGTCTAGAAGTCCCACTGCAGGTCTTTTGTCCTATAGTCATGTGACAGACTTCCTGCTTTGATTGCCCTCTCCAGCCCACTCATCTCTTGTATGGCTGTTCCCTCCTCCCTCTTTCCCTCCTTCCCTTCTTTTTGTGCTAAAATTTTGATCTGTGTGTCTGTGAGGTCTGTGTCTGTGTGTGCATGAGACCGGAAGTTGAATCCAGCATCTTCCTCAGTCACTCTCCGCCTTACTGTTGACGACAAGGTCTCTTACTGAATCTGGAGCTGGCTGACTAGACTGGCTGGCCAGCAAGCCCCTGCATCCTTCTATGTCCATTTCCCAGAACTAGGATCCCATATGTATGCCATTGTACTCAGCTTTTTGGATTCTGGGGACCGAACTCAGGTCTTCATTCTTGAGTGGAGAACACTTTTCCAACAAACTTTCCAGACCCTTCCTTTTAATTCCTGGCCTGGCTCTTTAAAGCCAGCATTCCTGGGGCTGGAGAAATGCCTGAGCATGTGAGGTACCTGCTACCAAACCTGATGACCGGAGTTCAATCCCTGGGATCCACATGGTGGAAGGAGAGAACCAATTTTTAGGGGTGGTTCTCAAATACAAATTTAAAGTATCCTTTGCACGGCGCTTGAATTTTCCCTTGCCATTTAGAGATTCTTGTAGCATTTGAATTTGTTATTCCTGCCAAAGGAGAGAGTCAACATGCTATGTAATTTTTGTGTGAGTACAATCTCATTAGAGTCTCTCTGTTCCAAAGAGGCCCATTTGCCTTGGCAATGACTGTTGTCTCCATAGAGATACCAGCAGTGCAAAGTGTCTAATTCTTCCGGAGGACTTTGCGTGTCCCCAAGGCAGGAATGGCCTGTTACTCATCTTTTTATTACCTATGTGTCTGGCACATAGGTAACAATGTTTGTTTGAACTGCATCTAAATTAGCACTGGGACTAGAGAGTAAGATCCAGAGAGGGCACACACGTCGCCAGCCAATCACAGGGAAACCTGCCAAACACATAATCTATGAGCTGAAAGGCTAGGGTCACTCCTTCCCTGCAGAGAGAGCCTCCAAGCCTGTCAGGTGCCAGCCTCACTTGTGAAGTTAGGAGTTCAGTTGGATGGTTGGAATTTTCTTCATTAAACTTGTCATTCCCTGAGGTGGGTCTCTGACAGGAACCCAGTGAGATGCCAGACAGAGACAGTTGTTGCCAAACCTTGAAGAGACATTTTCGACAGCTGGGGATACAGCTGCAGCCCAAGGCTTCATGTGTAATGCCTTTTCTTTTTTTAGGGAGGTCAAAACGATTTACAAACAAATAGCAAAAGTGAAGCCAGCTTGTTATGGTACAGACATAATTAGAACTGAGTCAGGACACATAGACCCAGGTCTCAGTTCTGCTTGCTAGTTGTATGACTCAGTGAATAATGTCTCTCCTCTGAGCCTCATATTCTTCATTCATGGTATTTTTATTGTAAAAACCAAATGAAATACTATCCACAGAGCTGTTTTATATACTACAGAGCATAACTCAAGTATTAGGCATAATTGGAATATATTAAAAATGCATTTAGTCATTTCACAATATTTGTTGTGGAGAAAACTGAATGAGATAATATCCTTGGAAATGTTTTATTCTCTGTAAAGCACTATTTACATGTTAGCTATGATTAGAATATATTAAAACTGCATTTAGTCAATTCTATGGTTTGTATATGAAGTATCCTGCCAAAACCTATGTGTTAAAAGTTTGGTCACCAGTGAGTGGATCCAATCATTGAGCTTGAGGGCTCTGAATAAACTAGTGGATTAATCTATGATAGGTTCATAATTTAATGACACTGTTAGGGAATGGTTAAAACTAGAATATGGGACCAGATTCAAGAAAGTAGGTCATAGACGGTGTTTTCAAAGGGCATGCTTTTGTCTTTGGCTTCTTCCTGTCTGTCTATAATGTTTAATTTTTAGCCTCATTTCAGGCCCCAAATGATCCTCTCTGAAACTGGTTTTCTCAAATATTTGTCCCAAGAATAAAAACCTACTATCACATTCATTATACAAGTATGTGCGAGCATGCACACACACACACACACACACACACAAAGTATAGAATGATACTTTTATATATCAAGTTAACTAGCTGTAGGTGACTGTAAAAGTTTAGCTCAGTTTCCAACTTGACACCACCTAGAATCACCCAGGAAGAGCATCTCCGTGAAATATTGTTTACATTGTGTTGTCTTATGGACATTTCTGGGTGGAGGTGACTTAATTAAGGCAATTGATGTGGGAAATATCAGCCTACTGTGAGTGTCACTATTCCCTAGGAAGGGAATGCTGAACTGTATAAGAATGGATTAACAGCTGAGCTTAAGAAGGCAAATGCAGGTGCATGCACTCATTTCTCACCATCCGTGACTATGGGTATGATGTGACAAGCTGCTTGAAGTTCCTGTCTTGACCTTCACACAATGGAATTATAAACTAAAACAACCCCTTCTCCTCTAAGTTTTTTTTGTTGGGGTATTTTATCATAACTACAGAAATGCACCAAGGACAGTGTCTATATGCATGTAGTCAAGTGTTACCCTGGATATGTGTGTGTGTGTGTGTGTGTGTGTGTGTGTGTGTGTGTGTGTGTGTGTGTGGTTGTTTCTGGATGAGATTACCACTGGATTGGCATATTGAATAAAGCAGATTGTGTTCCCATCATGTAGGTGAGTCTCACCCAACCGATTGAATATCTCAGTAAAACAAAAAGCCAATAAGGGAATGTTTCCTGCCTGGTTGTTTTTGCTGGGGCATAGGTCTTTTTTTCCCCCTGTTTGTACTTAAACAACTGGCTTTGTTGGGTATTAGGCTTGCTGCCTTTTTGGCTGGACCTTTTCCTTTAGACACTCCTGAGTCCCAAGCAGCTCTTCAGACTTAGCCCTGAACTGAACCTGGGTACTTCTGGCCCCCTGGCTTACTAACGCAGCTCTCAGGGCTATGCAACTTCTGTAACTGTATGACTCAATCCCTTATCATTTATTTAGCTATCTATCTTTCTGTCTGTCTGTTTATCCATCCATCCATCCATCCATTCATCCATCCATCCATGCATGCATGCGTGTGTCTGTCTATCCATCCATTCATCTGTTGCAGCTATTTTATCTGTCTAACTTCTGTTACTTCTGATTCTTTAGAGAGGTCTTATTAATACAAATGGTCAAAGAGATACGTATTAGCTACACGCTCAGCATTCTGCTTGGCCCTGTGACAGATGTGAAAGATTTTATAAGTTTCAGCTTCCTGACTTTTACAAACCAGTTGGGAGATGAGACTAATCTATTTCTTACTTCCATGTTTCTGCAAGGAAGGAAAAATTACTGGCCTGAATGGGAACATGTCTTTCTGTTTTCTTCTTTCACTAAAGAAGAGTGATGTGACTGGTGAGCTTGGAAAAGGGTGCTGAGCAAAGAGGCCCAACATCTCTGGCTCTCTCTTCCTGAACCATGGAGCAGGTGGAATGCATGTTTTCCCTGCTCGGCCACCAAGTAGGGCTGTCATTGGAGGCGGATGGAATGGGCAGTAAGAGTCCAGCTTTCAGCAACAGTGAGCAGGCCCTGTGGAGAGACTGGGAAATGCACTGCACATTGGTAGCATCAGTCTCCTTTTAACTGTTGTACCTGAAATCCCCTCCTAGTTTAAGAGAGGCACCGCCACTTTCTCACTAGGTAGACTTACCCTGAACCCACTTATCTCCCAGCCCTAGATTATTTAGGTTAGACCAATGCCTTAGGTATCCTCCAAGATCCCCCAGATGGGCTGTGTTGCTGTGACGGCATTTTATGAGTGTAATCATCATATACAGTCAGTGGTTCTGTACTGGCTAGTTTTATATCAACTTGATATAAGCTAGAGTCATCAGAGAGGAAGGAGCCTCAATTGAGAAAATGTCTTTATAATATCCAGCTGTAAGGCATTTTTTTAATTAATGATTGATGAGGGAGGGCCCAACATAGTGCAGGTAGGTCCGTCCTTGGCCTGGTGGTCGTGGATTCCATGAAAAAGTAGGCTGACCAGGCCATGAGGATCCAGCCAGTAAGCAGCACCTCTCCATGGCCTCTGCATCAGCGCCTGCCTCCAGGTCCCTGCCCTGCTTATGCTCCTGTTCTAACTTCATTCAGTGATGAACAATGTGGAAAGTGTAAGCTGAATAAAATCTTCTCTCTTCAACTTGCCTTTTGGTCATAGTGTTTCATTGCAGCAATAGAAACTCTAAGACAGGTTCTAAGAAAGAAATATTGTTTTGGAAAAATCTGTAATAGCCTTACCTTACCCACTTAGGAGAAAAGACTTTAGAACAGAGCTCAGACCCCATGGAGTACAGCACCAGCTCCTACCTAGGCACCTCTGGCCCACCTTTCCTGGAAGTCTACTCTATCAACTGCAGACTTGCCGGGCCCACACTGATGTAGGCCAGTTGTAATCAATCTTTTTACAGACTAAGAACATATATATCATACATGCATCCTATTTCTAACCCTCTGCTAGATACCGGAGTGAGGGGAAGAAAAGAAGATAACATCGCCAAATGCTCCTAATCCGCTGCCAAAAGAAAGCTTACTTTACTGATTTAAGATTTTCTTTAAACCTTGGATGGAATAAAGACAAAGAATGCCACACATAACAGCATTCTAAAGAAACCCCTCATTTTGACAGAGGCGGAAATGAATCATACACAGGGAACATTCTAAACTGTTTTGAGGGGCCTGGAATGGCAAACCCATCTGTTTACTCATAGTCAATATTCAAACACTTTCCTTTAGTACTTTGGACATATCTAGAATAGCTGCATTGAAAGCTTTTCCTTTTGTAGTTGGGTCTGTGTAAAGCAGTTTCTGCTTAGTTTTCTCCCGGCACATGGTTCACATGTTCGCTCCGATTTGCTCATCTTTTCATTATTGGCTGAAGATTGGACATGCTGATTAGTAAACGCACTGGAGACAGTACACTGTAAATGAGACTGTTTTGTTTTTCCAGAGTTTAAGGGAGTTTTTATTTCATGGACAGGACTTAAACTATGAACTGTCACTGGGCAGTGGTGGCACACGCCTTTAAATCTGGACAGGCAGAGGCAGGTGGATCTCTGTGACTGAGGGCAGCTTGGTATACAGAACAAGTTCCAGGACAGCCAAGGCTACATGGAGAGATCCTTTCTTTCTTGAAAGAAAACTGGACCAAACCAAACAACGACAAAAACCTGCAAAGTGTCTGCCCTGCAGTGTGTACCCACTTCAGTTTTTAATGTCTGGGTCCCCAGTGATCTCCTCATTGCCTGTGTACTTTATCCCTTTCATCAAATGACTTGGACAAAATTAATTTTCACATTTCAAGCCACTGAAGCTTTGCCCTCTGCTGATAAAATTATATGTTCATTTTTCAAGAGCATAGCTAAATTATAAGCATCCCTGGATTCAGTGTCTGGTAAACCCTCTGGAATCTCGTAGGTACATGTAATTTGGCAATTAGGGGTGTATGGGAACTCATTCTACCATGTTCAATATTCCTTACATTTATAGCTACTCTGCCACTTTTTTAGTGATACCATATCTGGCTATTTTTTTTTTAAAAAAAGCCTCTAGAAGAGGCCAGTAAATTGAGGTTGATGAGATGAGAAACCCTGTCAGAAGGTCATAAACTCTGCACTCCTACCAGATCTTGTCTCCATCCTCTGTCCATCCCTCTCCCCCCATCCCTCTTCCTTGTCTTTTTAACTTTTATTGATTCTTTGTGGATTTCACATCATGCATTCCTTGTTCACTTATCACCCCATCTCCTTACATCTGCCCTCTGTCCTTGCAACCTCTCCCCCTTTCCAAAAACCAGATTTAAAAGAAAAACCAAGAGGCTGGAGAGACAGCTCAGTGGTTAAGCGCTGAGTGCTCTTCCAGAGGACTTGGGTTCAATTTCCAGCACCCACAGGACTGCTCACAACTGTCTACAATTCCAGTTCCAGGAAACCTGACACCCATGACAAAACACCAACTCACATAAAAGAAAAGCCAAATACCAAACCAACCAACCAAACAGAAAAGGGAGAATCTTGTTGTGGAAGCTGTAGTGTGGCGCACTGAGTCACACAGTTTACCTTTATTTAGTCCAGTCATCTTTACTTGCAAATGATCATTGCCTGGAGTCACTGGTCTGGCTCGAGACCTCTGCTTTCTGCCACACAGCCCTGGTTCTGGGCCTGGGTGGTGCTGGGTTGGTCAGCCTGCCAGCTTTTCCTCATCATCACTACCCATGCAAGCTCTCCAACATCGTCAGGGCCAGCTCTACTGTTTTGCCCAGGAAGGTGCAGGGCCCTCACTCTTGATTACTGTAGGGGATGTGCTGGGGAGCAAGGTCAGTTTTCCTGTTCTCTCCCTCAGGGCTGGCTCACCTGTATCCCCACCAACAGGGTCAAGTCTAGCGTGCTGTCCCAGCAGGGTTCAGAGACTGAGCTCCTGTGTGCTGCAGCTGGTATGGGGCTGGGCTTTTCCTCTCCTTCTTAAGTGAGCAACTGCTTCTTGCTTTTTGCATTATGGCCAGCCTGCCTAACTTGGGCTGTTTTAGTGCTATAACATGGTCAGTTTTAGTGATTTTGTTCAGTTTCCCTTTTGGTTTCTATGAAGAGCAGTCATTTGCCTTCTTTCCCACAGGAAGGTTCAGCTCAGAGGCTTCAGTTTTCCCATATGTATAATATTTTTGCAATACCACTTTTATTATCTACAAATATTATAATTCAGAGGCAATATCACTTTTCATACATAATTTCAAAATGTCAATATATTTAACATAAAGGAACTATTAGGGAAACTCATTGGAATGAAATTGCACATGCACAGAAGCTAGAAGGTTAAAAACTCCATTTCAGACTCCTGAATTCTTTCGGATAATTCCAAGTCCTTTGGAACACACACACACACCCACACTACACACCATATACACACCACACAATACCACATTATGCACCATACACATATTCACCATGTATGCAAACACACTCAAACCACACACCACACACACACCATACACACTACACTATACTACACATCACACGCATATACCACACTATACACCACACACACACACACACACACACACACACACCATACACATGAACACTATACTACAGGCCATACACCACACACCCAAGACACACCATACACACAAACACCACATTACACACCACACATACTACATCTCTCTCACACACACACCACACTACATACCACACACATGCACACTACACTACACACCACATACCATACGTACGAACAACACACTACACTCTACACCCACACATGACACTAGATACCATACACACACCACACATATACCACATTACACAGCTTACACACATATCATACATACTACACAGCACACACTACGTACATACACCACATACACATGTTCACGCACATATCACACATGCACCCCTCACCACACACCCTCCCCCTACACACACGGAAAACATTAATTTCCAGAGAATGTGTAGTCTAAACCCATGACAGAGCAGTGTCCTGTACCAGCCTGCCTTACAGTTTGCTCGTTTGCTGCAGCTCACAGGACAGCTGCATTGTCTCATCAAGCCACGGGGTGGTTTTAGTGTCTTCCACACAGGCCTCTCCTAATTTCAGTTTTTCATCTCCTCATACTTCCTAGAAATTATAAACTGAGCTCACTAGAAAACCACACCCTTTGGTTTGATAAAAACTATCAAGATCGTTCCAAGCCATGGCCACAGCCTTTTATTAACAGGCACTGGCCTGTTAAGACTCAAAGGAGGCTCTGCCCTCTCATTTTGAAGCAGTTACCCTGAAGTAGCAGAAGTGGGAGGTGTGGAAAGGCAATGTAATTCCATTCTTCTAGAATAGCTTTATATAGATTGTTACATTCTCTAAATTTCAACCTTACCTTTGATTTTAAAAATAACAATTAGGGGTTGGAAAAATGGCTCAGTAGGTCACATTCTTTGCTGCACAAGGATAAGGGCCCGAGTTCAGATCCTGACGTCTGTGTATGTCTACAATTTGGGTGCTAAGAAGGAAAAAAAAATCCCTTGGGTTTGCTGGCCAGTCAACTTAGCTAAATTGGTAAGTTCCATGTTCAGCTAGAGACATTGTCTCAAAATATAATGTTGAGGGTTACATCAACCTCTGTTTGCTATATGCATACCTACATGTGCATACACTTGTATAACACACACACACACACTAGTTTTTAGGTGACAGAAGGAAAGTGGTCCATCTGGATAGCATAGAATAGCACCTATAAGCAGGAGGTCTGAGTCATATTTTCTTCCCCTACACTCTTATAGCACTTTTGGCTCTTGCTATGCTATGGCCAATGTTTGGGATTTGTATATTGTTTTGTCAAACACTGAATTTTTTTTGTATTAGTAAATCCCATTTATTGGTCACAAAGATAGAAACATCTAAAGAGTGGACACCTGTGCTGCTGCCTAGTTTTTTTTGTTTGTTTGTTTGTTTTTAAATAAACCTGACACATAAGTTTAGTCAGTAGATTTTCTTAATTAATTATTAATGTGGAGAGGTCCAGTCCACTGGGGGTAGTGCTGCCCCTGATCAGGTGGTAGTGGGGTATATAAGAAAGCAGATGGAAAAAGCCATTCCTCCATAGCTTCTGATTCTGTCCCTGCCTCCAGGTGTCTGTCCTGAATTCCCTCAATGATTAACAGTTCTGTGGAAGCTTAAACCAAATAAACTCTTCCCTCCCCAAGTCACTTTTGGTCATGGTGGTTTGTCATTGCAATAGAAAGCATAACGAAGACAACACCTATCCAAGGAAAACAAGAAAAGATTTTTAAAATTCTCAACAAGATTTTGGCTTCTTAAATAACATATGATATTTATTTTAAGGCTAAGGTGATGACTCTGTGGATAAGATACATGCTACACAAACCTGAGGTCCATAGTTCAGATCCTCAGCATCTTCACAAAAGTCAATGGGTGTGACAGCCTGCCTGTAATCCCAGAGCTCAGGAGCTGAAACAGACCCCTAAAGAAAGTTGGCTAGCTAGACAGACAAATGGTCAAGCTCCAGGTTCAGCAAAGGGCACTGCCTCAGGAAATAAAGTAGGAAGTGATCGAGGGTGACACCAGATGTTAATGTCTGGGTTCTGTTTGCATTTGTTTATTTCCTTATTTTTGGTCTTTAGAGACAGGCTCTCATGTCTTCAGGCTTGGCTTGAAGTCACCTAGTAGAGAGTGGCTTTGAACTCCTCATCCTTCAACTTCTACCTGCCAAAATCTGGCATGATAGGTGCATGCTACTGCTCAACTATATTTGTAATGCTTTACTTAAAAAAAAATGATGGCAAGCAATTGGGCCAAAAGGTTTAAGAGCTAATAAGATGGTGAATATACTATTTACAGAGGCAAAAAGGTAAAGATAGCATGAATGGCTAGTGAGCAGATTCACTTCTAGCTTGCTCATTCTTGACTGTGAAGATCACAGTCCCTTGGTGTCTTACTTTCTCAAGTTCTGTAAAATGGTGACCATAATACTACTCCATAGAATTATTGAGAAGTTTTCATGGATTAGTTCATAGACACTAGAACAATATTTGTTATGGATAAATGCTTGAAGTTTGATTACTGATAACCAAATTTTTAGATATTTCCTGAAGTTTTCTTAAGAAACTGAAATAGGAGCTCCCATAGCTTTCGGTTCCGCTCCCGGGACCAAGTGCTGTCTGCAGAGTCCCAGCGCACTCTGGAGCAGGGGCAGGTAAACTCTGCCTGTCATCACACCCACAGCTCCTGCTGAGGGAATTTGCACAGCAACCCACCACGACCTTGAACTGATTGAACCAACAACTGCAGGAGTCTCTGAAGGACAGACTCAGACCCTGACCAGAGAGGTAACAGGAGGCACACAAAGCTGAGTGCCACAACTGACCAGGAGCCATCTAATCGTGAACCACTAAAGCCATGGGCAAATGTCAGTGCAAAAAATTACATAATAATACAAAGGACAACATGGTAACTCCAGAAGAGAGTGGTGACCTTACAAATACAAGACCTGAACTGAGCAATGAAGAGGAAACAGAAGGAAGCAACACCAAAAATTCCTTTTTGATGATCATCGAAGCTCTCAAAGAAGATATGAAAAAAAGCCTTAAAGAAATAGAAGAAAATACAAACAAAAAATTGGAAGAGATGAACAAATCTATGAAAGAAACATGCCAGGAACTAAAAGCTGAAA